>CAAKHC010001954.1:71975-96952 GCA_901007825.1 Macroramphosus scolopax | reverse complement strand
TCATAGCGGCGCCTGCTTGGGTTTCAGCCTGCACCTTGATGAGTTGGAGCGCCCGGAGCATGCAGAATGGAGTGCCATGCGCTACCTTAATCCCTGATTTACTGCCTTTGGCATCCATCGATTGAAGCGCAGCACATTGTGGCTGATCTGCGTAACACGTTACGGGTGAAGGGGTGATTAAAAAAGTGTATGTGTGAAGTCTGTGAAGTGAGCCGCCGCCGCCGCCGCCGCCGCCTACGTACTCTTCTGGGTCGCGACTGGAGAAGTTCTGAAAGCTGATAACCATTCAGATCGGAGAGCACGAGGAGCTGGGGGAAGAAAACAGGGAGCGAGTAAACAAACCCAGTGTGATGCAACACGTTTTCCCCCCGCTGAGCTCCTGTTTACACTTATAATGACGGCGACACGGACATGCAGATTCTCCCAAAGAGACTCACCCACGTACGGAGAACATATCCCAATTAAGCAGGCGGGCTGGAGATAGGCATGCTTTAAGAGCTCACAATCAGAGGAGACTGACTTAATTAAGACTCCTACATGCTATCTCCGATGGCGTTTTCATCCTCCTCTAAGATCCCGCCGGCTGCTCCGAGCATCCGAGCTCAGCGGGGACCGCGCAATAACTTGAAACACCGACACATCAACTTCACTCGGAGTCGTGACGGGGCGACGGTTGCCAAGCTCGGATTTGTATCCCCGAGAAAAAACCTGTCGGTAAGTCATTGTCGGCCGTTCAAACTGACACGTACGGGGTGATTTCGGATGTTAGAATGACCCGTAACGGCTCCCCAGATGCTAATTGGGACCCGCGAAGTGGATGTGGTAAGAAAATAAAGAGTGTGTAGTGAATCCATCACTTCGTATTACAGATTTACTCAATCTCATCCTCGTTTTACCGACTCGTCACCGTAATATTTAATGATTCATATCACAGGGACTTTCCTACCCGAGTCCTTACATCCCCGGAACACGAGTACACACACACACACACACACATGTATTGTAGAGATGACAATGGAAGCAACCGTGACAATAACGTGTTCAGGAGCTCTAAATGCAACCAGCTTACTGACATGGCAGAACGTCGGGAAATAATAAGACCGGATTCTATCGGAAAAAAAAGATGTCAATAATGTAGAAGTCAGTTACACCCCCCCCCCGTCACTTCTGTTCCACGGGCAACAATACGACTTCCTGCGGTTTAAGAATAGAAATAAAAGCTCTTGTAATCTGAATACCTCTAAAAATACTCGTCTTTGGTCTACTGCAATATTGTCTCAAGGGTGTGTGGCTTTAAAAAGAGCTTCAGTAAAATCCTCACATAGTTTCTGTGAGCTGTTTTATCTTCAGATAAACTACAATGGAGGAGAAAAAAAAAACAGTCAGGGCTTCACTGAAATATTAAAATTAGACCTTAAAATCAAGAAGAAAGCTTTGAGACTCGTATGGTGCGCCGTGAATAAAATATGATTTCCCAGTAAACTTCTTGAAAATGCATCTCAGCCGTGCGGGAAGGAACTCGGCGGAGTCGCTAATCTTCAAAGACGCCGTTGTTGTTTGGTTATTTTGTTTTTGTGACGTTACACGCCGATGTTTTTTGAACACAATTGCTTTTTGTGTTAAAAAGCGATGGCGGTTCGCAACGAGGTCGACTTTTCATGTTCGGGAATTAGAAAACGAGGAGCGAATGTTGAGTGCTGAGACGTTCCATCATGGCTGTTAACGGCGATGATGAAACCTCTGAGGACCAGGAAAAGGACACGTGCTTTTCATTAACAATTAGCCAAGAAATGTAATTCTGTAGATGTTCTTCATTTACAGGGTAGAGGTGATATTATAGATCAAGACGAGGGGTCGAGGTGTTATCTGAAGATATGAGTTTTTAGTCTCCGGCGGAAGATGAACCAGAGGGTGCAAGGTGACGTGCAAGGGTTGAGGATGCAAGGCGGCGTGCAAGGGTTGAGGATGCAAGGTGGCGTGCAAGGGTTGAGGATGCAAGGCGACGTGCAAGGGTTGAGGATGCAAGGCGACGTGCAAGGGTTGAGGATGCAAGGTGGCGTGCAAGGGTTGAGGATGCAAGGCGACGTGCAAGGGTTGAGGATGCAAGGCGGCGTGCAAGGGGTTGAGGATGCAAGGCGGCGTGCAAGGGTTGAGGATGCAAGGTGGCGTGCAAGGGTTGAGGATGCAAGGCGGCGTGCAAGGATTGAGGATGCAAGGCGGCGTGCAAGGGTTGAGGATGCAAGGTGGCGTGCAAGGGTTGAGGCCACAAGGTGGCGAGCAAGGGTTGAGGATGCAAGCTGGCGTGCAAGGGTTGAGGATGCAAGGCGACGTGCAAGGGTTGAGGATGCAAGCTGGCGTGCAAGGGTTGAGGATGCAAGGTGGCGTGCAAGGGTTGAGGATGCAAGGTGGCGTGCAAGGGTTGAGGATGCAAGGCGACGTGCAAGGGTTGAGGATGCAAGCTGGCGTGCAAGGGTTGAGGATGCAAGGCGGCGTGCAAGGGGTTGAGGATGCAAGGTGGCATACCAGGGGTTGAGGATGCAAGGCGGCATGCAAGGGGTTGAGGATGCAAGGTGATATAGAAGGGTTGAGGATGCAAGGCGGCATGCAAGGGGTTGAGGATGCAAGGCGGCGTGCAAGGGTTGAAAGTGCAAGGTGGCGTGCAAGGGGTTGAGGATGCAAGGTGGCATACCAGGGGTTGAGGATGCAAGGCGGCATGCAAGGGGTTGAGGATGCAAGGTGATGTGCAAGGGTTGAAGGTGCAAGGTGATGTGCAAGGGTTGAGGATGCAAGGCGACGTGCAAGGGTTGAGGCACTGGTATCAATATAATCATATAAAGTCGGATCCCCACTCACATGCAATCAAAAACTAAAATGTTTTTCAACAGATGAATGAAAATTGAAATGAAATTCTCTTCCAATCCATATTCAGAGAAACAACATGATGACACGACTTCTCTCCTCCTCTCAGCCGCCATGGCGACGCTAAAGTAAGCGATTATGAACCTTTAACAGCTGTGGGAAGCGACACTCACAAATTAGAAGCAGAGGCACGAGCTCACATTATTAATAAGGGAGAATCGGTATTAACGGAGACCAGAGGGTCTCAGTTTGATCCTCAATTATACAGAATGTCTAAATAAGATCCAGGAGCTTTACAGTGACTGTACAACCAGACCAGAATATCATCTCTGGTGAACTCACATGTGATTAACCGATACGACAAACAATTAAACTTGATTTCTTTGATTGCCCGTATCAATGCCTCCATACATCAGGTTCATCTGGAGTTCATGTTTCAGCTCTTATTTCTTTAAACGTCTGACGGCCGGGCGGCGCACGAGGGCGGATGCAGACAGCAGGATGATTCGGGAGCTTTGAGGGATTACAATGTGCAGAGCGTCGTCACGGACTGACGATGATAACGTGCAAACGGGCTGATCTAGATCCTTTTCGACTTTAAAGTCCCCTTCCAGTCAAGTGTTTCTTCTTGTTGCTGCAGCGTCACCGTGTGCTGACATGTGCATGTGATACGTTCAAATACATTAGTAAAGCATCAGTTCTCATGTTGTTGCTAACACGTCAGCGGATGCTGTTTTGGGGTTTAGTACCATTTCTTTTTCCATTTAATTTTTCATCATCACATGTATAAACAATAAACTGAATATAAGGACTAATAAAGGAACAGGACGAAGCAAAAAGCATATTGACATCCTATCCTACATATTTATAATTAAAGCTGCCCTGCAGAAAGAAAAACTCTCTTTAATCTTAAATCTAATCAGCATTACTCAACAGTAGAAATAAATCCTTTTAATCCGTTTTTTCTGTTTCTGTACAGTAAACTGACAAATGTCTCTCAGACTATATTTGAACTCTTTCAATAAAAACATTATCAACACCTGGTTGATGTGATCACAGCTACCGGCATCATTAACACTGATACTTATTGCTCCTTTGTAGTGAGACGACTGGAACTATCATTGTTATTGGAGGTTGTCCAGAATACAGCAGACACAAGTACGATGTAAATGAAATGTCCTGAAACACTGAGGGAGGTGGGAGAGCTGTTCTGTTGTGTTGTTCTGTTGTGTTGTTGTGTTGTGTGTCGTCTTGTTCGCCATATTTCAGGTTTCCATCTCTGTGGTGCAACATCAGGCTGTTGATGTATCTGATGCAGTTGTTGCAAGCAGAGGGCTGCTGTGCGTGTGTGTGTGTGTGTGTGTGTGTGTGCGTGTGTTGGATTACATAATGAGCAGTCTCTCTCTCTCTCTCTCTCTCTCTCTCTCTCTCTCTCTCTCATCCATTAGGCGACTATTTATTTATTTATGTCTGCCTCTGACGTTGGTTATTCTTGAGATTAAAACTGGGGTAAACAGAGTTTCCATGCAGGTCTCCCTCCACACATCATCCACAGATACTCTGATAAATACTGTAACGTGTGTCTAACAAGGTCTACAGAGAGAAGTCATAATAACCACATTAAAACCCTTAAAATGCCACCTACTCCTTCTCTCTCGTTACAAATTCCGGAATATATGAATATGCAAATATTTCTTCCTTTCACAAGTCGTGCTCCTGCAGCTTAGTGATTTGTGTATGTTTTCTCCATAGATACAGAGAGCTTGAAGCCCGTCCACAGCCTCCATAGCATCGCCTGGTGTGATCTGAGAGTCTTCCTGGCTCCGCCGGAGGAATGTAAATAGAAAGGTCGGAAAGTGGCTGTTGCACTAAACTTGGGAGCGACTCTCAGGTTGGGTGAAGTGGAAGATAAGTGGATATCTTGACATTTTCTGGATCTGAACGCAGCATGCCAAGAGGGGTGAGTATCCCCACATAACTGCATCTTACACTGACTGGCTGTTCACACTGCTGCCAGTCACTCGGTGCACGGCAGACGAGGAAGGTTTGCAGACGTCGGCCTGGTCTGGACCCACGTGTTGACGCCCAGTAAGCTTAATTAATACATCCACAGATTATCTGGTTGAGGCTGCAATCAGACGCCTTTAACGAGCATCTGACCCAAGAAAACATCAATTGATGAATTATAGAAATTTCTTTTTTTGCAATCGTCAGATGTTAGATTTAACAATTAAAAGTTGAGTCAAACATTGCTGGAGTCCCCCTGGACGTCCCTCCGACCGAACACCCTCACTGCTGAAGGATCCAGGATATCCTGCTGTGATGACTTTGCGTCAGCCTGAATGACTAAGACAACGTCCAGCTGATGATGATGAGTCATCGTCTCACATGCAGAGCGGAGCTGGACGATGCATCGATGACCCTCCTCGGGGATTTCAAGGCCAACTACTTCTACCACTAAGTGCTGAATAAAATGATTATGGACTTGTATTTTATGGGGGTTATACGGCTTCTGGCTCCTTGGCACAGACGGCTCCGTCCTCAGACTGCATTATTCCTCCTGGTTTTAAAGGGGGAGTCCGCTGTGCAGCTTCTGACCTCAGTACGACTGCAGGGTGACCACTGCTTCATGAGGGCCATTAACACAAGAGGAAAAAAGTTTGTTCAGGTTTAAAGGAGGATTTTTTATCCGGATCATTAAACGTTTTACATGTTCTTTTATGTTTTAAAGCTTTTCCTTATATATAATGGTACACTGTTAATGTGTCTAAAGGTACATAAAACTGCTCTATACTTGTTCTACTCCGCTGCTATGAGCTCGTCACGTCTTATATCAGATCACATGAACTAAAGAGGGCTGTTTAAAGGACCAGTACGCGATAAATACAATTCCAGAAGATAATGTGTCTAATTAAAATAGAGAAAAGTTAACTGGGCGTGACCATCAGTAAACTGGCTCTGCCGACAGAAAACAGAACTACAGTACCAGTCACACTGTAAGACCTGCCAGGTGTTGTGTTCGAGGACCGTCACACATTCCAACGGTCACTTAATGAAAATGGGTTCCAATGAAAGATTTGTTGTCGTTTTTTTCCCTCACAAACGTGCCGACTCAGCTCGTCTCGGTTTGCCGCGGCGCATCAGCCCTGCACGGCCGGGCCTTTGCATCACCATGACAACTGGGGCGACCGGCTTGAAAGGTGTGGCATTAAACTGATGAAGTGTTTGTATTGAGTTGATAAAGCGGCGAGCAGCTGACCGGCGGTCAGAGGAGACACGGAGGGACGAAGCCTGTTCAACCCTCCCGTACGGCCACGTTCCTGCTGTAAAAGATCTGCAGTGTTTTGTTTTTTTTTTTCCTATCAAATGCAAAGTGAAATGCTTGAAATGGAAAGATGTCTGCCGGCTCCTGCAGCACAATGATGCAGTGCACTTAGGATAATTAGGTTCCGGCGACCGTCTCCCCGATGGATGCATCACATGTGACCGTGCATATTTCTTTACAGAAATGATGCTGCGGGCAGCTGCCACATGAAGAAGGAAGCACGTAAGCAAAGGTCATCTGCGGTCCAGCCACTTCCATTTGTTTTTTAAAGGACGTCGTTCAGGATGTAATGAAAGATGGGAATAAACAATAAGATGGTGCTAACAATATTTGGACACAGCTGATTCCCTTCCTGCCAAAATCTATTAAAACACAGGAAACCACACAATGCAACGAACATGGTCACCATATTTCATTTTGAGTCACACACACACACACACACCAACACCAGAGTCCGAAATAGCCATTAATTTGCATTTGCATTAACTCCTGCTGGAAAAACACTGGATGAAGCCCCCAGCTATTTTGGGAAATACGTGTCTTAGTGGAGAAAAGTATTGAAGGATGGACGAGCTAGTTGCTTCCTTGTATTTCAAATTAAGAGAAATATAAACAAAATCGAACTGTATCCTTGATCGGCATCAGTGGAGCTGTTGGACAACGTGCTGCACAATTACAGGCTAATCAGGGTTTCTAGTCAAATCCCTCGAACCAGGAGGGTGGATAACAATCGTATCCGAGACTCTGGAAGTTCAGCTGCAGATCGGATGTGTCTGTGGTCCACTAGCAACAACCAGCAGCAGTGTGTGAGCTTGCTTCCCTTCCTTCCTTCCGTGTACGACTGCGTCCCACAAACATTTGATATCCACCTCTGCAGGTTCAGGGACCGTAACATGCATGTTGTAGGTGTTGTGCGGTTATTCGGTTCAAACGATGTTCTTTCATGCATTCAAACAAACATATAAAGGCAACAAGGGAGTTTGAACACTCAAAACAAGATTAGAATCCTATTTTTGTGATGTTGCGTAACAGAAAGTGAGAGGCTGTGTGTCAGCGAAACGATATTTCTGTGCTTTTCTTTACCTCGCCTGCCCTCGTTGGTATTGCGGCGGCATGCCGAGGAACTTAACTGAGGAGGGGAAGATGCAGTGGAGGGGAAAGATGGCTGTCAAATCAAGTCAGATTACCTGCGCCTCCATCAGTGCCACAAATCTCGGGGCTACCAGGGTCAGTGGTGTCTGACATGAGAATCTATTTTGGTGTTGCTTGGCACCGACATGCCAACCCTGCAGCTAGAAAATCACATATTCCTCTTCAATATGTGCAACCGAGAAGACTTCCTCGCACCGTTTGCAGATAAGTGCATTGACTCAGTTTCAGGTCTTTGTGATAACCACGTGCTGATGCATTGTGGGTAGATTGCATGCCACAGTTTGTAACAGGAAGAAGAAGCGGTGTGGTGAAACGCTGCCAAGCCTCTCGCATGAGCCATTAAGGCTTTAAACGTAGCAAGGAATAAAGGAATTGTTTGTGTTATTTTCAATCAAGAACTGATTCTTCTACTTCCTTTCATTCCAAATTGCCAAAGAAAGACAAAGCCAAAACGAGCCACTATAAATTTCACACCATGAGACCGCGCTGCCAACAAACCCAGTGTATCTTGGGTGTGAACACACACTCCTATTTAGACCGTACAGTGGTTGTGTGTGGGATCGGGGAGAATTATTTACTTCTTTGTGTCTGTACTGCTGACGTTGCCAGAAACCAGAGCTCCAAGCATTTCTGTTATGGGCATCCCGGCTCAGTGCATCACCTTAATCACTCTTGCCTCACATTTCGGCTGCAAGAAAACCTTCAGCGGGGCTGACAGCAACAGGATGCATGCTCGGCCAATCTTCCTCCATCACCACTACCAACAGAGAGAGAAGAAAGTGCTTACCTAGGAGAACAGAGAGAGAGAGAACGAGGGTTATTCAAATAGTACAATACAGTGTGTTACAGTCAGCAGCGTAACATGTTGGGGCAATGTTTATATCCTTCCATCCATCCATCACACCATAATTGTGGTCATAGACTGTATATATTATCTGGACAACAGGCCTCTACATCTCCCCAGGCTTTGACAAGGAGAACAAAATATCCCGAATAAGGACGTAGAAGTCCCAACGGACTCATTCTTTGGTGATCGACTTGCTGCAGAACAACTTGAAATAGACAGTTTTTAATGCCAGGCATACGTCCCCTCATGTCTCAGGAATAATTCCAAAACAGAAGTGCGTTAATACCTCCGACTACCCGTATTTGACGCCAGCTCTCATGGCGTCCGTCACCAACCGCAGCCTCCGTTGGCAATGGGGTATCAAAGTGTTTTAGGGAGGCTTCTACCACGTAAGCCCGCCCCAAGAATGTCTGGCTATATATCGACATCGTCCTTCTTTCCAGAGGTCATTATTACTCCGGCCACTAGATGGCATCTGTCACTGAAACACCGACAAAAGCTCAATTTCATCTAACTCATCTAACTGTATTTCATAGGAAGAAGAAAACAAAATGTAAACGTCCTCACGCTCATGAACATCTGTATCAGGCTTCAAATAAAATCTGAATTTATTAGTTCTGAACATATTAAAATCTATAAAGGAATAGATTCTGTGAAACTACGCTGAACGATGATGACAACCAGCAAAGCAGCAGATTTTGGTTTCCTTTTCTGTGTATTTTCATTGTCTGAATCCTGAATGTCCTTTGATCTGATCAGCAACAGGATGTAAAGATGCTGTATGTTGTAAACAGGGATAACAACCTTAAAATTCCACAGGACACAAGCATAATAACAAAGTCTTTGCTTTGCCGCAGCATCGACATCAAATGTTTCCTCTGCAACATCTTTAAAAAGGCAAAAATATCTACAGAGAAATATTAAAAAAGTGGGGCAGATATGTGTTAAATTCTCCGTCAGTTCCTATTAAGTCTAATAGAATCAAAACATTTAAGTACTTTAAACACATGCTGGATGCATCTGTTAAACTGTTATTGGAGACGTGAGTAGACGAGATCAAATGTGACAGCACGGCAGGCTGACACATGTCTGCAATTTTAACAGTTGCTTGAAAATGAATAAATAATAAACAAGCTTCTTTTTAATCACTTATTTCAATTTTTTAAAAGACGGTTTGAATTCACAGAGTCCTCAGATACTGTAGGTGTTCAGATATCTGCCTAATAGAGAGGTTGTACTGCCTCCATGAACTTCCACGGATCGGAAGAGGACACAATCTTTTTTTTCTTCAACAAATGTTAACTGACATCAGGATGGCATTTTGATACGACTGCAGTGCTTCGCTCTCCGATCGGAGCTCTGCGGATCTGAACCTGTGCCGCCTGATATTTGTGAAAAGCCGTGACTTCCCCCGAGGCTTACGTGATGAAATTCAAAACACTTCTTCAAAGCCGGAGTGAAGAGCAACGGCCTCCGAAAGGGCTTTGTAGGCCTGCAAACTCCTCCAGAACTTAGATTACATGCTAAATATTGCAGCGATTGGAGCCAGATATTATCGACGTATATGAGCTTAGTGCAGATAAATCGGTATCAGGCTAACGCCGGCTTTATTATCTTCTCGGGGAGTAAGTCACTAATATTAATATGGGTTTAATTCCTACCTGCAGGACATAATGTCACTAATTGTTTTGCTTCTTGAATATACGAAATCCATTTGAAAAATCGTTCCAGAGACGAGCTCTCGCCTCCGCTGATCTAGACGTAAGTACAAAATAAAAATACAGGCTTTAAAAAGGAGCCGCTGGAATATGCCATTCCTCCACCTGACATGGAGTAATAAAGAGAGGAATTACCCAGGAGGACCAGTAATGTAGAAAGTGATGGCACAGGGCTCGCCATGTTTTAGTCAGTCAGTGGATGCATCGCCTTTATTTCCTGGGCTTCATTTATTCCAAAAGGCTCCAGACATTTCTTCTGAATCAAGATTGATGGAAGGTAAGCATCAGTGGGACTGAAGCTCTTAAGAGCATCGGAGAAGGAAGATCTGAGCATGACTAAAGACAAGAGTGAGGCCTACCGGGAAAAATACCGCGAGGTTCGGAGGCATGCTGCTTCTCTTCAACTATACAGAATGTCTCTTTTATTCCATAAATAAAAGGTTTGGTTTCATTGCCTCCAGCGAAACCTGCACGACGCCTTCACTTGCTCAATAAAGACGTTAAACAACAGCTGGTTTAAAGACCTTCAGGTAACAGGAACAATAAACATCTTTATATTTCATAAACTTTCAATTTGTGTCACTTTGTGTCGGCCTGAACTCTCAACAATTGACCTCGATCATACGTCGACCTGTAACACACATCTTGAAAGTACTCAGGTCACATTTAATAGCTGAAAGACAATCTTAGGTCAGTCAATCATCATATCAATAACCACTACAGAGAGCAGATGGTGCATTTATAAAGTGGGTTTTCAGCCTTTAAGGTGATTAAAGCGATTTACAATGTTGAGTCGGTATTGAACCTGTGACCTTCTGATAACGGGACAGACAGTCCACCTCCTGAGCCATGCCACCTAAACTATAGACCCTCCTTCTACCACATAAAGATCCACAACTGAATCACATATGGGTGGATATATCTGCACAAGTATTAGAAATGTAGCCAATTTGCTTTTGGTCTATAAAGCTGTGTGTCATCGGCGTAACTAGAGAGAAGAAGTCTCCCAATGACATCAATGCTTCCGCCATGTCAGTCTGAACACAAGGAATCAAGGTGAAAACAAAGCAAGGACGCAATAAAAGGGGACGATAGATGTAAAAATGGTGTGAGAAAAAAATAAAACATGCAAAGATTTACGTGAACTTGTAATGTGCTTTCTATAAATTTCACTTGAACTTTTAATGGCTTTGATTGTTCGTCCTTTAAGGGGATATGAACTGGATTTTGTTTAGTGCGCGCAGTAACAGCCTTAACAGCATTCCGACAGCACAAATAACATTTGCCTGCCTCTCCTTCCTCCTCGCCTTCCCTCTTTCTCCTCTCAGTTTGGCTCTGCTGATTCAAATTGGAATAACCATTACCAGATGAGCTCAGTGTTCAGTGGATATTTCAGAGTTTATAGTCAACAAGCTATTGACATGCCGGATATCCACAGTATTATTTATGCAGATGACCTCTGCAGCTTTATTGAATCACAGGTGGGTCCCGGGGAATACTCGTCCTATGCAAATCAGGCTTAAGGGGAAACCCTTAATGATATTGCTTTCAGGGGAAATATGAACATGTCAGGCTGAATGCTTGTCTTTCAAAAAAAAAAAAAAAAATCTTCCAAGGATTTGGATGACAGAACACCGGTCCTGATTAGACCTGACTGGAAGCGAGCCAATTAAATATCGCTTCCATCTACCCTTTCCACTGCCCACGTCTTCGAGTGGGTCTTGCTCTCCTTCACGAATTTTGCCAATCACAAATCGGAAGAGCGGACCCTGTTAAGTAGAATGACTTGGAGATTTATGTCTGAACTGTAAACAAGCCGTTAAGGACCGAACCCTCCTAAAACCGGCAAATCGCTGTCCAAATGTTAATTTGCCGAACAGCCTGCAGATGATGCAGAACATGCCTTTCACCTTCGCCTGCCATACATAATTCATGCTATTGACTGGTGAGGCAATGCTTTTTTCATGCACGGAGCTCACAAAGTGGTGCCACTTTCACACGCGGATGCAAGCCAACGAATCCACACCAACTGTGCAGTAATGCTTAGCACACAATCGAGGTTGGCGTGAAATGTCCAGGCAAGATAGAGGCTCGCTCACATTTTCTGATACTGGCAAGAGACAAGAACACACGCATGCTGTCATGAAGAAGTAGCCCGAAACCACCCAAGACCACTTCACAATCTAGTGAAGTATATAATACATACTAACCGCGGAAAGACAAACCAGACGTGCATTTCTGAATATTAATCAGCAGGCATGACAGGTCACAGTGTGTAGTATGTGTACAGTAGCATGACTGAAGACCGCCATTGCCCATAAAGAATTATTCATGGTCTAAAGCATCATTCCCACAGGGAACATGAAATATAAATCTCTGTGTGCTGCTCAGTCTGACCCACTTTGCAGGATCCAGCAACGGCTGCCACAGTAGCAGCTTTTGGCTGCTTTTCAGTACCAAAAAGGAATAGCGGCACTACAAAGCCCCGCTTTGATTAACCTCCCTGCCAAAAAGGCGACCACCGTATGACTCCTGCATTCTCTGCAAACGGAGTAAGACGAGCGACGACGCTGTGAAAATAAGTAGCCCGAGTGAAGATTAAGAACAACAAAGTGCGCGGTTGCTTTTCAAACACAAACTTTTATGCATCTATAACACACATTCCCGAGTTCAAGTCTGCCCAGATGGCCGTCATCACAGGAGGGAAATTTAGCTCGAGCCCATGAGGAGGAGTGAGAGGTCTCGGAAAACAATGCCCATTGTAAACATTTACAATTCTGTCCTGGGAACCAAGACCCCGATGAATATTAAATCTGGCAACGTGATAACATGACACATTGGAAATATAATTATAAGCCGCCTTCTGTGAATGCACAACTAGTTGCCTCATGCATTCTAATGCTGTTAGTTTTCGGCTAAAGGCTTAGTGACAATAGCTGAAACACAATGAGTTGTTTCATTCTAATTTTAACTCACTCATATATAGACTATATAGAATAAAAAAAAAGGTTGTTGGTCCAGTGATGTAACACAGGTTCATTCAGAAAGACGCTTCAATGGCCAAAAATAGTCTTTGTTGTTTGTTTCTGAAGGTTGAGATGTCGGATCGGACCAACAAACACCAGACTTCATCGCCAACTGCGAGTCAACCAGTCATCAGTAATTCGAGGACGAGGTCCAAAGTCCAAATCCCATGTTGAGTTCCACAATCAATGGAATATTCATCTCAAATTGAGCTTCCTGCAATTCAACTAACGTGATCGACTGCAAGGTTGACTTTTATAGTGATTAGCATTTCGGCCAAATGGTGAAGGTCCACACAAGGCCGGCACAGGGGCCCAGAGGGAACGTGACCATAGACTCCTGAGGGACAACTGGATAATTGAAAAGCTTTTTAAAGCAGAATACAAATTATTTGTCAGTCCTTCCGGAAATTGTCCTTTTCTGAGTAACATTTAATTTCTCCTTTTGAAGCTGCAATGACATTTTTGGATTGTCCTTATCGGGGCCTGCAGTGCAGCCCCGGGGGAGAACTTTAAAATCACACACCTGACACCTTGCCTGGTTGTCGGTATCTCTCTCTTCCTCTTCCTCCTTCTTCTCCACTCTCTTCACTTTTCACTTTGAGAGCAAATCTTGAGACAAGCGGTTTGATGTTCCGAGCAAAAAAAAAAAAAAGGGCTTGAAAGCTTTTTCCACCGAACCACCCAAGACTCAAGACTCCCGCCTTCAAAGGGAAAAACATAAATTGGCTCAAGAAAAAATTATTCACACTGGACACAAACACGGGCCCCCGCTCTCCCTGCGGATGTAGCAAGCTCATCACAAATAATACAGAACGCCTGGAAGTGAACAGCCTCAACCGAACCCCGTCATCGACAGAGAGAGATGAAGCCGGACTTTTCTGAAGGAGTTCGTACGGTTTGTTTTCACTTTGTTTACGTCAAACTGAATCACGCAGCTTTCACACGTCGCTGCGACTGAGCTAAAAACTAAAGATTATGTGTGTAAAGTTCAGTTCATCTGATCATGATGAAGAATCGGTTGCTGTGCAAGACTCATGTAGACGGCTGATGGTGGTGATACTGTGGAACGACCTGTTTCTAGTAGGTTCGCTCAATGCAGGAGAGAATAAAGGAAGAGTAGGCGGGACAGGAAAGGGGGAGATCCTATTGGCTCAAATGACGAGAGAGGGAGAGAGAGAGGGAGAGAGAGAGAGAGAGAGAGATAGAGAGAGAGAGCGATAGAGATAGAGAGAGAGAGCGATAGAGATAGAGAGCGATAGAGAGAGATAGAGATAGAGATAGAGATAGAGATAGAGAGAGAGATAGAGAGAGAGATAGAGAGAGAGAGAGAGAGAGAGAGAGAGAGTGGACACAGATTGTGAATCCGCCCGCCGGCCTGATCACCGAACAAAAGTCATCCCTCGGTGTGAATTCCACGATCTGCCAACCGGGATTGTTACTGTCAGAATTTGTGAAAATCTTGTAAATAAAACAAAGTAAATATGGTCGGCAGCTCGCTGTGATTCACGATTCGCGGTACGATCGCCCCTCGGTTTACTGCTATTGTGTTGCTATAGTGACGGAGGTGATGTGAGACACTCGCGAGGCTGCTCAATATTTAACAATCATCACTAATTAATTCCGTGTAACTATGAATACTTTACAATTGTTGCTCAACGTTATCAAACATTAAACACTGTTATAGTTCAGTTCAGTTCAGTTTCACATTATTTTACACGACCAAAAAAATATTTTTTGACTCCTAAAGATTTTATTTTCACGGTTTATATTTCTCTTTTCTTTTTTTTGCAGTTAATAATAAAATAACCTGAATTATACTAAATATAATAAAAACCTTTATCGTGCTGATAGCCAAAGAAATATTTTTGTACATTTTGATGTGGTAAAAAAATAATATCACTAATAATAATACATATGTATATTAATTTATATATTAAATGAATATATTATATATATTATTTATTAATATATAGACGACAGCGTCGCTCTGATTTCTCTCCTCACAGCCGAGGTCGTGCACTTCCTCTATCACGTTTGGTTGTTGGTTTCTGCTGTAAAGCACTTGTTCATCTTTCATCGACAACAGTTCCACGGTGATCCTGTCATGTCTCGAGACAACTCGCACACACGTTCCTCCAGGTGCTGAGGAGGCGTGAGTGCATGCGGGCAGCACGCCATTAACCGGATAAAAAAAATAAAAAAATCCTGCCGTTTCTTTCCCCGCTCGAATTGTTTCTCATCAAACATCATCGATTGTCAGCCGGGCTCGCTGTCGCCCGGCAGCCCCTTCAGCGTTTACAGTTTGTATTCCTGCGGCTCCACAGAAATCCTCTGCACCTCGGGGGATTTGTCTTTGGCCTGTTCAGCCTCTCTCTCTCTCTCTGTGTGTCCTCTGCCAGCGTTGCTCCGACACGCGAGGCAGCCCGGAGGGTTGCGGGGTCAACGGTGACAGGAAGTGCGGGCGGTGCTAATCTCCCCTCGGCCATCTCTGGAACTGGACCTCCATCAGCTCACCGTGGTGTTTGACATAATAGACGGGGGGGTGGAGAGAAGATGAATCGGTCCGTGACAAATGGTAGATTTTCCTCGAGTGCACTGCCATACTTGGCAATGTTTAAGGGATGAGACACGGTGGGGGGGGGGGGGGGAGGAGGAGAACCTGTGGAGCAAAATGGTTATTGCATCTAATCCAAATGACAGCGATGACCCTTCTGTCACATCGGGGAATTGTCGGCTTCACTTTGATTTTGCCCAGTGTGACCACTTGAAAAGGTCTTGAAACAATTCAGGGCCGCAGTGCTTCTCTTTCATTCACCTTTCGGCTCCTCGGACGGGAGAGGAGGTCAGAAAGCATGAAGTGGAGGGCATGGTGGGATAATCAGGGCTGTACGGCCAGAAACATGGCTCCTGGTGGTGCTTTCAACACTCCCGTCTTCATCATATCTTCATCATTTCCACTCTAAAAGAGCTCAGAGGAAGCAGCTCGGGTCGGGTGAGCATCCTTCCCCCCCGATCCTTTGCTTTAAAAAGAAATGAATGTCTGTAGTTATCTCAGACTGCGGCTGCAGCCGTCTGAAGTCGGCCTTCTACTCCAACAAGTACGACGTCCAACCAGCAGATTTAAGTGTCATTGCTGCAAACATCTCTGCTCTCCTGTTGTTGCAGCAGCAATGAAATAAAATCAAAGTGAGGATGATGAATAAAATAATATTATTTTCCTTTTCTTGTTCAGACACATTTGGTCAGACGTCGGATCACTGAAACATCAGCGAAGGAGAACTCGGATGAGATTTCATCAGCGCGGTGATGAAATCAAATCGCAATACAAACACTCACTTCTTTTATCTCGGCCGACTCACGTATTTGTTTTGTTTTGTCCTTCTGTCTGTTGGGTCGGCGCGCCGGGGAAAAGGACGAGTGCAGCTTTAAGCGACGGAGAGCTAAAGAGTTTAACATCTGATGGAGGCGGCTGCTTGCCGGAGCTCCGGGGCCTCTGTTGGCCGCTAATTGAGAATAATAGAGAGTGAGGGAGCCGTCGGTTTGGAAGTGCACACTCCCCGTTGAGAAGCTGCGTTTGACCCGTCGCTAAGAAACAATGACATCTCATAGGTGCGTCTGTTCCCCCGGAGCTCTGACGCAACACCACAGAGGAAGAAAAACACACAGCCTGACACATCACAGCCAGCGTCACCAGGAATAATAACTCAGTTTAAATAAGAAATAATCAAGACGCTGACGAACAAACAGCAAAGAACTGGTAGGAAGCGGGATGAAGATACTCGAGGAGAGAAGAGGAGGAGGAGGAAGAGAGAGAATCAACAGGTAAACAAATAAAACAAGGAAGTGATGTCGACACATGATGGAGGACGGAGAGGTGGAGAGGAGGAGTGGGCTGGTGGACCGACAGCCGGGGATCAATACACGGGCTGTGTTTTATATACAGATAAAGATGATCTATATCTATAGATCTAGATCTGTATCTGTATAGATAGATAGATCTATGGATATAGATATCTAGATCTATATACATCTCTATGGATATAGATATAAAGATATGGAGATACTTCTATATCGAGATCTATACGTATGTAGATATGGAGAATAGATTTATATAGATCTGTGGATATAAATCTATATATATAGAGATACATATTTAGATATATATGTAGAAATAGATATGTATATAGATTTATATAGATCTATAAATTAAAATCAAATATATCTATAGATAGTTATGTAGTTATAGAGATACAGTTACATATAGATATAAATACATACAGATATATAGCTATACATATGTAGACATATAAATATAGATATAGATTTGGAGATCTAGAGGTCTAGATACATATAGATAAAGATGTAGGTCTAGATATATAGATGTAGAAACATAAATACTATTTACAGATATGTAGATAAATAGATATAAGGAAGTACAGATCTATATATATATATATATATATATATATATATATATTGATATATAGATAGAGATATATATATCAATATATATATATATATATATTGATATATAGATAGAGATATATATATATATATATATATATATATATATTGATATATATATATATATATATTGATATATAGATAGAGATATATTGTTATACGTCTTTAGACGCTCTAACCGATGTGTTGAGGACTGCAGATAACATCCCCAGGTGTTATTTATGGTCAGTTTTTCCTGGAGAAGAACGGTCTCCATCCACTCACATGTATCTGTGAACATTATGACACACAGGTGTTGGCGTGGAGGTGATACCTCACAGGTGTCGGTACAAACCTGTTAGGTTCGTTAGGCTCTGATTCGGTTGACGTGGGTATTTCTGAGCCGTTATTTTAGTACGAATTAATCGTGTCATTCCATTAAGAAAGTGTCAATTGAAGGAGCAGACGCACACACGCGATATAACACACGAGTGCAAACGCTGTCAGAATCGGCACTCTCCAAAAAACGAAAGCTGCAGAATGTGACAACGGGGCTGCACTTGATGGACATGTGTTGACAGATAGCGTCGCCGCTGACGAGCAGGAGGGCGCCAAAAGACGGCGAAAAAAAAAAACAGTATCCACGCTGGCTGACACGCCAGGCTCCGATCAGACAGCTGGAATCATAATCCAAATAACTCTTTAAGAAGCGTTGCATGGTGTAAACGGCAGGTTGCATCCTCCACGCACGGAAGGCCAGAAGGCAGAAAGATATTTTAATAATTAATGCTTTGTTTTTATATATATATAGAAGTCTGGGGGGCAGAAGAGCACAATGTCATTGGACACTCCTGCAGGAGCATTAAGGGAATAATGTAGAGGATGAAAATCTGCCATTAACCAAATGGACTTGGCTGGCTGAGGTAGCGGTTTGCCTAATGCGGGGTGTACTTAGAAAGGAGGGGTTCTGCCAATTTCAGTGCCTCAGAGTGTTCCAGTCAGTTCCAGAGACGCAGCGAGGGTCCTGAAGAAGCTTCATTTAGTCTCAGCGGGGCGACAGAAGGGAACTGAGTTCCGCCAGAGATACAAATGGTGTATCCATGTGAGGCGACAGCAAGCGCTTCAACCAAAGGTCAGATTCCCCGGTTTGATTTCTCCCTTCTTGTTGTTTGTGTCTGTATGTCTGGTGCATGTTAGGAGGATTGTTAGGAGGATATAGGGACGATTTTAACCACTTTGTTTTTAATCATTTTAACAATAAGAAGAACCACAGAACAGCACTCTTGGTGTTTAAGATGTTAGACACACATCCGTCCCTGCAGGGAGTCTTTCAGCAACAATCTGAGCCCGCCATTGGCTGAAGTTATTCCTTTTAGCGGGCCGTCTTTGATGCAGACAATCGTCCCATCGGATGACGTCACAGCCGCGGTTGCCAGCGTTCACCATTGGACTGATTCCCATCAGCTTGACCAGCTCATGATTAGAAAAAAATGAGGGAATTCTCCTTTAAGAAGTGAACAAACATGGAGGCCGACTGCTGCCGTCAGCTGGTTGCACTCGTGTGTGTGTTTGCCTTCGATTGAAGTCAGAATAAGGAATTCTCTTTCTCATATGGATGTTTTGTTTTAAGTTTTTGAGAATGAATTTCGGGAGTAAAATCCGGCCCCTTTCATCTGCCACTTGTTATTTTTAATCAGTGTGCTAATGAATCCAACCAAAGAGGAGGGTGATGGTACTTCAGTTTGGGGAACGGAACATCCGACATAAAAACAAAGTTTTCTTCTGTCTGCTTTTCCGGAGCCACACAAACCCATCGATGTCCTTACGAGGGTTCCTTATCTTCAGTAGTTTAGCCGAGCTCAGCTGATTTCATTAGTTCCCATAACCAAGGTCGGATGCAGAAGCTGGAAGGTTGGATATAACTTCAGGAACTCAAACAGGCAGCTTTTGTGCAGAGACGAACGCAGCCGGATGCTGGACAATCAGCATCAACCACACGGGGAACAAACATCGGAGTCCTCCATAAACTGTGGATTTACTCGTCCTAATTAGAGGAGTAACTCCAACCACCGCTATTCTACTTAAGATCCCATTTGTCCCTCGGCAGGGCAGGTGGGAGCGACAGGTCTTTGACAGCGTCCCTCCATCTCCTGCACAGTCGTCATCTGTGTATTTTTCAGCCACTGTTTATGTTTTTGCAATAATATGCATCAAGATAATCTCTAAACCGAGAGTCCTGCAGCTTGTGGCGATATTGTTGCTGCCCAGGAAAAAACCATTGGCAGGATCCTCGTGATGCAGCAGATTGGCTGCAGGTAGGCTTTTCCAGCCCATCTGATTCTGGCTCCCTGAAACGACCCATGCTGCTAATCCGGAAACCCTCTGATCAAATTAAAACATGTGAGTGGATGAGGTAAAGAAATAAATCTGCAAATCTATGGATCACTTCCAGTCGCCTCGGCGTATCTGAAAGATATCACGCAGGAGAAGGTAAAGCTCGGAATATGTCTCCCCTTTTGTTTCATTTGTGTTAAATCCCCGGCTTTGTGCAAAGGTTTAATTTCATTAAAGGGACACCGGAGGCGGCCGGGAGGAAGTGGGCGCCGCGGGTGAAGACAGAGGTAGCTATTGAATATAAATTGATATCCTCTGATAGGCGACCGCGGAACGTCACATATTTCGGGCCCCTTCGTTTTTCCAATTCTTCGGCCGCCGCAGATCGGCCGGTCTTATCTCACCTTGAAATGAGATCCTATATCTGTTCCACATGAAGGGAATCAATTGCGTGTCCGTGACAATGACAATCCCGTCTCATTGAGGGTCTCTAAGCTCTCCGGCCGTTTTCTCATTCGAAACAACAAGCTGCAGATCAAACGAAAATACCTGTTTATTGAAATATGGGCTAAATGCACGATTGTCGGTTCACTTTAGAGTCCCGGTCGCCTGCGAGGAACCGTGACAACGTGGCGGTTAATCTCACAGCCGGTGCCTCCAGCTCTCAAACCTACACCCATAAACAGATTGGACCACTGACCCCCTTCTGATAAGAGTTCTGCTTTAAGGTGTTTAATTCCAGGAAACTCATGACCATAATAGACGTACATCTGACCACATAGGGTTGGAATCATAGTGAAAGTAAGTGATTCTCCTTGTTGCTGGAACCCCTGAAGGAACACTGAGGGTGAGGTCATCGGTCAGAAGGTATTTATTCTACATGTCCTGGCTTTCCTGTAGTCAATACCTGCACACCTCCAAAGAAAGTGGCCACACTCATTGTGTCTTTAATACCTCTCGGGTGCTTTCACACCTCCACTTGGAGCCTTTCTCTTGTGATCGGATCACCCAGGATGTTAACGGCAGGACCAGAGCACAACGAGGTAAACAAATCCTCTTGTGGCTTTCGGATTTAAACGAAACCCTCTGCTTTTCCGCTCCGGGTGTCACAAACTGTGAAATTAGCCGAAAAAACAAATTAATGCCATGAAGGGAAATGAGGGGTTGCCGAACAAAATGGTCAATAGACGTTTGGCCCGAGCTCCACTCTTGGCACATTACCTTCTATGTAGAGCCGGCACAGGCTCGGTATTAGTCCCTAAACAAAGCCCTAGAGAGACCAGAAGATGTTGAAATCAAATACTGTAAATAGGAAAATGAGCAGAAGACGAGAGTAAGAGCCGTCGGAGGACACGTCTATCTGGGGCTTAATGACGGCACTCAATAAACATCAATATCTTGCCGAAACACAGACATTACTGTAGAGTCGATTGATTGGATTTTGATTTGTACCTTTGTATATATTAAGCCTCGCAGATGAGCGGGACATCTCGCAATTTAGCAATATTGGCTCTAACCCTGCGGCAGGATGTCTTCCTGCCCTACCGCCTGACCTTTAAGAGGCCTCCATAAATTAGCTCGCCGACGGTTATTCCACACGCGCATTAAAGAGTAATGCCCTCGCTCCCGGCTCCCGAAGCATCCCTGCTGGGGGGGGAACCGCAGGCGATGCTGACTCTACCCGGTCTGCGTTTTATTAACTGACGGTGACTTCCTGAGCACCTCGTCTCACTCATCTCGTAAATGGGATCTGGGAAGTGTTGACGACGGAAAGCACTCTGGTACAGGTGGATGTGATACGGAGACGGCCTGATAAAAAGACTCCACTACGATATCCCATATATATACATATATATATATTATCCCGGCATGCCTGAATAACCTTTAAATGATGGCATGAGTCTGTTCAAGGGATTTCTGAGGCAGCGAACTACGGCTGGAGGTGCGATAGGTTACCGCCTAAGAACCTGCTAGCCCGTCTTCATCAAGACCAGCGAGCTGGGATGGATCTTCTGCATCTGTTTGACATGCAGCAAAGTCAAACCCTTCCTGTCATTATCTGACTACAACCGGCTACCGTTTCTGGTCGGCTTGATCCAAGTGAGACACTCGTGGTCGCCGTTACAGTTTGGAGTCGATGCAAATGACTCGTAGTTGCAGTCAAGACTCGATCTCACATCTCCAAATGCAAAGTTTGGTGTTTTTTGGCCTCAACCAACACCGAAGGACACCCATCTCCTGTGCTGTATAATAACCTGCAATACTGTCGACCCGTTTGTGTTGTCGGCCAAAAATCGTCTGAAAATTATATTTCTAAATTTTAAAAAAAATTCAATCGGTAATGAACCTGCGGTGAACTGAGAGAGGATCCATGGACTGATATTTGACATTCAACAAAAAAGTTAGAATCAATTTAATAATAATAACAGTGGTTAAACTCTGATGACTTCACCCAGAAGTACAAGAGAATCACATTAAAAAATAAATTGAATCAGTGAGGAAAATGTTGTTGCGTGTAAACAGCCTGCGATTCCGACCGCTCGCAATAATTGGGGTCAGAAATGTTCCTCTGTGGCACCAACCATTGATTTTGTACTTAAAGTTTTTTAGGGGTTCCTCGAGTATTTAAAAATTCAGTTTCTTGTGTAGGTGGCGGAAAAAGAAAAGGGAAACTGGGCGGCTAGCGGAGAACGAGCCATCTGCTTAACTCGCCGGACTGATTCTGCTGAGAGACAGAAGAGATAAGTGTTTCTGTGGCTGCGGCTTTGACATCCCTCTCAAACACTTTCGGCGAGCGGCGGAAAAAACAACAGGAACTAATAAAACGAACACTTGTGAATCTAAAGTAAACAGGCCTGTTAATCCATCACACATCCTCTGAGACCCCCCGCCGCCGCGCGCGGCAGGACTTCCTCCCCTCGCTGTAATTAGCTCGTTTTTTGGAATGACATGACAGCAGACAAAATATGAAATGACAAATTACAAAAACAGACCGGGAGAAAGTTAAATAAGTTTCCATGGAGACCGGCGGCGGCGTATCAGTATTCATGTTAAGTCAAGCTTCATCTGCCGGCTTTAAACATCTGCCAGAGTGTTTCATGCTTTAAGAAACACGGGGAGGAATAAATCTGCACATCACGACAACACGAACGAGCCCGTTAGTGACCCCGATAGTTCTGAAGGGAGCACAAGGGGCTCCAGGACTTATGTACGGATGTATATGGATGATCCGTCTGCAAGGAACCCATGAACGATCTGATGTGAGATGCTGCTTCGGTGTTCCCACGCCGGCTTACAGCAACTAGTCAACTGACGATTGTGCACTTAAATTTAAGTGCGATGATAATTGTTACGACCAAGCAGGATCAGAAGCTTCAACCTTGATGCTCGTGGCTGACCAAGCGCTGAGAGTGGTAAGTAAAGGTAAGACTTTATCTGTGAGAGGATGACGCTGTGCAGTGCTGGTGCAGGGCTCTGAATGTTCCCAGACCTCATCATCCTCCTTTCTTCCCTGACCAAACTTTACATAAAGGTCAGAGGTCACCAACGACACCTGCAAGTTGCAGCAATTTAACTACCATTTTTTCTCTGCACACGCCAGATATCTGCACGCTCAAACATGTCGCCGTTTCACACTCAATAACAATTTCCCACAGCTGAGTGATGGGGACAACCGGTTGTCATGGTAATGACATTATACATTTCCCTGATTGGAATGGGGAGTGAATCGGCGATGACAGGCGAGCTCACAAGGAGGGATCAGTGTTGTGGGCTTAATGGGCTTTTTTTTTAGTCACACTAGCAACACTCACACACATGAAATAAGTTACAGGGTGGATTTATCGGCTGCTCAGTCTGGATGTAACTGACCTCCAGAAGACCTTCGTTCCGGTGGATGCGTCACAGCCTCTGAGTGGCGTCGTCAAAGACGTGTGTAAGGATGCAAGTTTTTACTTTAAGTGTTTATGCTACTGGGAAACAACTGTGAACCCGGAACCCCAAAGTTCAGCACCGAGACAGAGGAGATGTGCTGCCGTATCTCGTGAGAGTCTGTTGCTGAGACAGAAAACAAAGTTCTGAAGATACGTTGAAGAACGGGTCCGATATTTACTACAAGGACTTAGAAGGAAAAGAGTCGGGTCATGTTCACTTTGTTCCGTAAGTGTGGACGGACGGGAGACGTGCAGCTCCAAGAGCCACGTCGTGTGCGACGGGTCTATTTCCACACCGCAGGGCAAATCCATCCGCCCCGGAGGCAAACTGGTTTCTGTGGTTTGTGATGAACAGATTCGACCAGAGATGGAAAAAAAAAGAGCAAGAAGTTCTTCAGCGCTCTCAAAAGAAAAGCAATCTCACCTCCCTCCAGATATAACTTAATAACTAATTAAATAAAATAATTAATAAATTAATGAATAAACAAATAAATACATAAATAAAAAAATAAACAAGTAAAATAATGCAACAAAGAAAATACAAAGAAAATATAGAAACAAATAAAATAGAATAGGAAAAATACAAAATGTAAAATAAAATAATGAAACAAACAAATTAAAAAATAATATTACACAAAAAAAAGAATAAATTAAATAGAAAAAAATAAATAAGTAATGAAACAAATAAATTGATAAATATAACAATGATGGCGGCTGGCACCTCCTGGTCACAGCTCCAATGTCTAACTGTACTCTGGATTAAAGGTCAGCATCGACAGCTTTCTGTCACCCTCGCTGACACTTCCTGCTGGATTTGCTATGTGACACTATTTTTTCCCCCGAGAGCTGAATCCGCCCTGTAGCTGAAGTGTTGGCTCAACTGCAACCGCCTCCTGCTGTGAAACACTCTGAGAGCGCGATTAAGACCAAAAAAAAAAAAAAAAAAAAGGAAAATGTGCTGCAACAGTCAGACGCAATGTCTGGCACAAACCTGACATTATTGCCCCATCTGTTTTCTAGCACTCCGCTCTTTATCCTTCCAAATTGCACGTCTTAAGAGCCTTACGCATCAATCATCTTTGTGTTCCAGGGAGGAAGATTTATCAGACGTGGAAGATTTTATTTTGGATATGAGATTCATCGCTGGCTAAAATAACGTGTGAAAACTCGCAGGTTGGACATATGATGGCTTGAGAGTGAGCAGTGATGACTATTCATACGATTCAAATATGTTGCCATATGCATGATGGACGGAGATGGAACAGCAACTGACTTGTAGAGCAACTGACATGTCACACATGTAGTGCGGGGGGGGGGGGGGGGGGGGAGAAAAAAAAAGTT
>CAAKHC010001954.1:47103-67807 GCA_901007825.1 Macroramphosus scolopax | reverse complement strand
GAAGTATCGTCACCCTCCAGGGTATCGGAGTGGATGCAGACATGTCAGAACCTGCGTCGATCTACCCGACATGTGTAGCACAGCAGCAGCATCTCCGTCCATCTGAAACATTCCAACTAACTTCAGCCTCCTACCCTTGCAACCCCGTGACGCCACCTTTATTGTGAAAAGGGGTATTATTATGTACTTTAGCAATACACTCGGAGTGATAATTAAACTATCAGCACGCCTGTCATTATCGGAACAGCAATCGAGCACAACAACAGAGAAACAAACTCAGGACGCGGAGGTGAACTCGGCGCTAATCTTTTCTCATCTGTTTGGTCAGATGGTTGTTTGGAAGCCTGCGGTTGTGATGAATGAGCCTCCACTGTAACAACCCTCGACGTTTGGCAGCACTCTATTAGGCGGGGCGCTAACTGGGGGCTTTGTCACCAACACAGTCTGGCTTCACCACAGCCATTTAGTACCTCGCGTACGCCCCGGATCGCTAGTGGCTTGACAGGCCGTCAATACAATCAGACTTGTGCTAATGACTATGGGAAAGGCTACAGCGCTCCCAGCAAACAATATGTGGTTTGAATGAAGTCTTGAGGTGCTGGATGTGTGTGTGTCTGGCACAATCAATAGATGCAATGTGTGTCACCCTGAAACTACTATAAGAAAAGCTAATTTAAGCTAGGTGGGACAGGATGTAAAGAGTACATGAAGATGTCTCAGAGATGCTCTGGCAATGTGGAGAATGCAGATGGTTGGATCCATAACAGAAGGTTGGTAGGACCAGTCCAGAGATGGACTATCTCTAAGAGCTATAGCCTCAACCAACTTTATAATGACTGAACAAACACCGTGCAGCTTACCAAGGGCCGGAGCCATTGTGTACTTGTCTGTGTTGGAGAGACTCCGCTAGGAAATCTGCTTCTTTCTTCCCCTTCGATAGTCTCATTTGGGGCACATCAGATATCCTGTCCACCTTCACTTGAGTAAACAATGGCAGGCAGATAGAGCCGGCGACTCGAGTCCCCGGTGACTTGTGCGGTTCAGTGCCAGATGAAAGTTTAATCAAGGAGCAGGAGGCAGTCGTTAGTCTCTTAGGGGACAGGCACAGATCCACCAACCTGCAAGCTTTGGCATGACGTCTCATATCAAATTTAGAAGTCATTAGGACTGCTAATAAACGCCGGCTATGAGCCTCGCTTGTTGTGAGAACACTGCAAATGAATTGTTCCACCTCGTGTGACGTCCCGGCGGAGAGGCCAAAGAGAGGCCAGCGCTCGTGGAAATTTACCAACGGATTTTCTAATAATATCCAGCATAATGAAAGATAAACAACTGGGAGGCAGGATGGAATGATATTTAATAACTGCGGACTTCCTGCCTCTCTGGGTAACCGTTTCTCCCTGAGCAGACCCGTGTGTCCATACAGACGGCAAACCGTTAATCTAAGCCGAATCACGAGGAGGAAACCCGGCGTGAAACATGGCGGCTTGTGAAACAGGACCTTGAATTCAATGCCTCGGCGAACCGTTTTATAGGCCAGGTGTGTTTTCTCTAAAGGATGTAAGAATGATTTTCCTGCAAGGTCAATTGTGATCTTGGGGCGGTTTCCCACATCCCTCATTTCAGAGTGCATCAATACTGCTTACAAAGGGGGTCCAGTTTACTACGCTTGGCACCGGTGTGCTATATATGAAAGTCTGGCAAGTCAAATGGGTAATTCGGGAACAGTGAAATACATAGAATATATCTCTCTGTGGCGAAAGGTGAACTCTCATAATGCACTCCAAGGGTGCTTTAGAAGAGCTCAAGATCTGGAGGGGTTGGAATGAGAGGAAACTGTTTGGCGAAGGTTCGTTTTATTAGCTAAAGGAAAGTTTCCTGAACGTGTTCCAGCTCAAATCGTCCGCCCATCCATTTTCTTATAGCGATCAGGGTGGCAGCGGACTGAATAAGGTAGCCCTGACATCTCTCTTCCCAGTGACGCCCTCCAGCTCCTCCGGGGGGACCCCAAGACAGCCCAAGGCCAGAAGAGATATATAATCCCTCCAACAAGGCGTCTTACCAGTCGGACATGCCTGGAACACCTCCAGGGGGGGCGCCAGTAGTAGTAGTAGTAGTAGATCAAGTCAGTTTGAGCAAGTATAAAGGAAGAAGATTCTTCTACGTTTACTTGTAATTGGTACGTTTATAGCTGCAAGTGATGCTTTTCATCTTTTTCCCCAAATTGTTTCCTTTTAATGCTTTTGAAATACCAAAAATACATGTAGAGCGCCGATAATCAGGTGGTTGGACGAGTGTCAAGAACAAGCTTGTGAGTGTCTCGATCAGTTGCCAAGAGAAGATTGGCACCTTCATCTTCCTCAGAAGAGAAAAGGTATAAAGAGAAAGAAAAAACAGGGACTGAAAGCTTCCTTCATGATGTTTGATTGATTAGAGAAAAGAAAAGGAAAAATTGGGCTTGATGGACGCCGGGAGGACCTTCCAGCACGTTGTTTGACAGCGATAGCCGGACGCTTCGAGGCAGCAACTTACTGCACAACATTTGAAAGAGAGATTCTATCACCGGACAGAACTTTAATCAGGGAAACGGCAACTCACAACCAGCACAATGAGCCGGGAGGTTGATCTAAAGAGTAATTAACAACCAACTTCTTTGATTGACCTACGTGTGTCAAAACATCTTCTAATGTCGCCGTCGTTTCTCAACAAGTCGATCCGTCTCTTCTCTTTCCTCTGCTGTCGAGTCTTGGACAGCCTTAATGTTGCTATGGTTACAGGTGGGTGGATTTAATTATAAAATATACTGTATCTGTGCATTACACTGCCAGCCAATCACGAGAGAGAAATGACCAACTTTTAGGGGGTTTGGAAACCTCATCCAATCACTTATATTATTCAATGTGAGAGAGCAGGACTTCATCAAGCTGCCGTTACATCATCGGCTCAACACAGGAAGTCATCGGAGAAAAAATACAAACTCGCTCTTGCAGAATGAGCCGTGATGTCGGCGGGTGTCGGGGGGGCCGAGGCGGGAGGGGTTCTGAGGGGGAGGGAACGCGGTTCGGCGTGAAGTGATGGATGATGCAATCGTGACTTCACCTCATTAGTTAAATAGTCCCCTGGCTTCTCATGCGTTATTTAACTACGAGCGAAAGAAAGTTTCTGCGTGGCCGCGTGCGGCTCCATCCGACTGTTGTGAGACTCAGTGTGAACACTCATCATCACCGGCTGCCGCAAGGAAAACAGCCGGGGAAACACTCCACTACTGTAATTATTTTATCAGAAATACTCACAATTCCCACGTTTGAAGACAAATTATTCTCAAATAATCACCTGATTTGCATAAACTGGATCATTATAGCGTTTCTGAACAAAATAACAAACAGGGCTTAAAGAGTCCCTCAGGAGACTTTCACATAGATACTTAATGATAAGGCCCATTTAACAGGTGCACCCGGGGAGGTTCCCATAAAATTACCCATAATGCCCATGTGATTAGCCCATATAGTGTGTCCTTCAAGCTAATGAAAGCGATGCTAATTGTGGAATGGCAGCTGAGGAACAAAATCTGTTTTGTTTTTTTTGCTCACATAAATAGAAGCTTCTGCCGTCTTTAATTCCCCGGAGATTACACACAAAAGGTCGGTTGATAGAAAAAAAAAGAACACACGTATGATGATTTCAGTCGCGAAACCCCTCGAAAAAAAGTCACCTTGCGCGTCTGCGAATGATCCTCGAGAGAACTTCCACTTGATTTCGTAATAATGACATTCAACGACACTCGTGCCCCGTTTGAAAAGGATCCGCACTAATCCGTGTACTATTGTTTCAGATTCCTGTTTCCACTTAAAGGGCTCCGATCAAACACACACACACACACACACACACACACACACACACACACACACACACACACACACACACACGTAGGGAGACAGACTTTGTGATGTTTGAGGGGAATAAAGGCCGTAAGCCGCGTCGTCGAACCTTAAAGAGTGACGGTAAGAATCTGTCAGACACTCGAGTCGAGTCGGCGGGTCGATCAAATAAAAGGTGAATAACACGACACCTTTTTTTTGTTAGACATTAAACTACCATTCTTTTCCTTGCGGGGATTTTTTAAATTTAAAATCCATAAAAAAAAAAAGTCCATTATTTGGACTGCAGATTTTAATGCGGATTCTGGGAGACTTTTTTAATCCGGTTTTCAAAGTCTCACCAGGTTAGACGTTGAACATGTACGTCTCTCAAACCAAATGTATCATTACATGTATATTTAATTGCCGATACTGTATTTAATATTTTCAGTCTTGCTGTTTACGTCCATTCCCGCTTTATTTTGAAAGTTTTCCTGTGCTTATGATAAGTGTTTTACTTCCTGTCTGTCAGATTTTTTTCCTTCAAGTTCTTGTCTGTATTTTGTCTTTAGTGTCACTCACATTCCCGGCTCGCAGCTTTCGTTTAGTCATCAATAAATATTAAGTTCTTGTCTGGATTATCTGCATTACGACCTGCCGTCAGACACTCCGACACTTAATCCACATTTCATTGAGTGAGTCATCACGACTGAGTGAGGTCAGATTATTTTATTTCTTCCTAAAGATTAAAGGAGATGAGGAATCCTCTGATAAAGTGTCAGTATGCTAAACTGTTCTAGGACAAAGAAGCAGCAGCCTGGTCATCCATAAACATAAAGCACTCCTTTACCGAAGGGCCCCATGCACATATGTTTCTCCTCTCCAGTTTCAAATGAATACCTTCTGCTCATCCTTCACTTCCAAAAAGCCGATCCACTTAACCGTAAAGTTAATTCTAACTCCCCTGTCCCATTACCGGAGCCAAGATTCCCCACCTTGCCTGGTATGGCTCGGAGATAATATCACAGGTGGCTCGAGCAGCGGGGGACGCCCAGATCTCTATTATCATCCCGAGGGGGAGAGGCGGTGGGAGGAGGAGGCAGGGGAGACGGCAATATGGTGAGTTTAGTTTCACCTGGCCTCACAGTTTGACCTCTGGACCGCGTGTCAACTCCTCCAGAAGAGCTGGAAAATAATTAAGGGGCAAAAGTCTTCCGAAGAGGAAGTAGTTTGCGTTAATGACATGCGTGATAGGCGGTCATGAGTGGATTACACATTCAAGATGGCGGCGGAGGAAATACCATCACAAGGACAGGAATTTAGCCGATTGCTGGAAACGTCCAGGAAGATAAAAGATTTAAACGGAGGGGGAGTCGGTTACCTTCATCCATCAGCGATCAAGAGATGAAGCTCTCAAACAAACATGCAACCTGCTACCGGTGTTGCGTAACTCGCGTTATGCAAGCTGCAGGTGCAGCACTGTAGAACACTCTTCAGTCTGTCTGGCCTCCACTGAGGTGAGCTATAGGTTAACCCCTGCAGCGTCCGGCCTGGCGCGGCCCGTCCGGCACGGAGAGCAGAAGGTTGTGGCAGAGGGACGGCAGAGATTAGGACCGAGGCAGCAAAAGCATCCGATTATGCACATAAATACTGTCTTGTTAACGCAGTATAAAGTAGCTACATGCTATTAGAAGCTGCACATGCAAAAGGAGGTCAATCAAAGTTTTGGCTTCTTAAAGACTCAACATAAATTTGGATGTAGGAGACGGTGGACGGGCAGCAGGATGAAGACCGGCGGGAGGATGACCAGGGTGTTTGGAAGTGACAGGGACAAAGTGTGAAAGTAAAAAAGACTGGAGGAAGAAAGGAGCGGATGAGAGAACAGAAGGCCGGAGAGAAAACTAGAGAGAGAGAGAAAAAAAAGAAAAGGAGGGGGGGGGAATGTCTCCTTTTCCCGCTGACCCGCTTCCTCCGCTCCATCGCCCTCCACGCCCCCTTCCCCTCTGGGCAGCCAGGTGGCCGGGCTGGGCACAGACGGCCCTCCTTCCCTTCTCCATGCTGGCCCTGCTGGCCCTCCGAAGCACGAAGCAGCAGTGGTGGGAGGACACCGGCCAGACGTGGCACAAAGAGAGGATGGACGAGCGGTGTTTGAAGGCCTGGCACACGCTCACCTTCCACAGAACGCACAAGGAGAACAGAGGACAGCCTGGCAGGCGCGACCGCGCTTTGTTTTCAGGAAACGTGTGTGCGTCGGGCGTCGTTTCATAACGTATCAGTCATCGATAGACGTCTCGAGAGGCTGTACAATTCATCGAAAATGGGGTACATGACTAATATAGTTCCTCTTCTACCTTAATGGCATTCAGAGCGCTTTGCCACGTCGCCTCAGTTATTCCATTTGCACATACGTCCGTGCATCGATGGCGGCGGCCGCCGTGCAAGCTGCCAAGCGGCTCATCAGGCGCAATCATCTGATTACTAAACGGCCTCCTCCGGAGCATCGCTGCCGTCCAAGTTATCCACCGACAGCAGCATGAAAACATCTGAATCATGTTGGAGGATGTGCTGGGTTGTATACAGGGGATGAACAATACAAGGGATGTTGTATTATACTTCAACCTGGAAGCGCTACGAGCATCTTAAATGTTCCTGAAGACATCCTTGTGTAGTTATTTAACCGTCACATGATCAGCAGTGGCTCCTCGCCGCCGACGTGCACGCCGACAGCTGCTTCCACGAGTTGTAGGAAAACCAATCAACCAATCGGAGCTCTGCATCTTCGGCTCTGCAAACCTTATGAGTTCGCTTCCAGGCTGCACGCTCGCTGATGAACACGGCTCGTTGTAACAAACAATGTGTTCCAAACACAGTATCGAATGTAGGTCAGCGCGCTTTCAGGCGACGCTCACGGGGGCCGAGACGTGAGCTTTGTAGTGGCGCGTGAATAGAAACAGACAGGAAGTACAGACAACGTGTCGTTGACGTTCCGTGCTACGATTACATGCTACGAGTCTATTTACATGAATCTTGTGTCGACTGGGAGCTTCTCAGACGAAGCACATGTCTTCTAAATGATGTCATTAACTGGATAAAACAGAGCTCTGTCTTCCAGACGATAGTGAAACATGCTAAATGCCTCCTTAAAGCGGCGATGTATGATACATATACTTTATCCCCGTGTAAACAACATATTGCCGGTTTAGGGGGGAATTATAGGCCCGTGCTTTCTTGCAGGAAGAGCACACAGGAATCAATCCTGCGACCGCCCGCCTGTACAGACAACCTGCAGGAGACGTCTCAGTCAATACAGCTTACTTAGCTTGAAATCATATTTTTCAGCTTCAACAGGGTACAGTGTACCCAAGGCTACCATCTGTACTTCCCTCGCAGATGTCTCAGCCACTCCATCATCTGGGAGTCCTTGGGCCTTCGGGGGCCGCGCTGTCTCCGTATCGCGGTGAACACAGCGACCCATTGAGCCGGAGTACTGGAGGACAAACCTAAGAGGTCATCGGCACAAAGCTCTATTCACTCGCCTACGTGAACATGCAAAAGAAAAAAGGAAGATGAATGGAGGGGAAATGAAAAGGCTGTTTTTCTGCCCGCAAAAAATGACGCCGTCCACAATGGACGGCTGTGATGTGGACAGCCGGCCGTCAACGAGCGGGACGAGAAACGGCGCGTTTAACCTTCGCCAGGTCTTCCGGTTAATAATTCGCCGCGCCTCACACGGCACACACTTTCTGAAATAAGTCTGCAGGAAGAAAAGGATGGGATCGGGGTTCGCAGGCGTGAACCGCTCCGGCAGAAATCACAGCCAGGCAATCTGAGAAAACCACCGTTCAAAAGCAAAAACAATTGCAGCCTCGTTGCATCAGTTTGATGTCAGGTCCAAGGGAGCGTTGCTGAAGAATTCGTCATCCCCGATGCCAACAAGGTCCTCAAAAGTTAAAACCCAAACAATGCTCTACAAAGTGAGCGATCTTTGCGGCATAAACCCCCTTTTTCTTGAGACTCATTGTAATGCCGGAGACACTGAATCACCGGGTTCCCTCCTCTCCCCATTTAGCGCTCCAGACTTAGCTAAAACACCATTTCACTGGATTAATCTGGTCCGCCTGGAAGGTGAAGATAAAACCTACTTCAGGCCAATATCAGCCGGGAGGACAAGGAGGAAGAGGGATAATCACACGGAGCCAAACTCTATCAGAGACACATTGTGATGATGATTATTTATTGTCCCCCCTGTGAAGGTCGGGATTCTTCCCAAAAAGAAAAAACTTCCCGACCCTCAATGATTCCTCTTGCTCTTCCTCCTACTGGAAAAGAGAAACGAACCCTACAAAGGGAACAAGGTCGACACCGGCTCCGCCGCTGACCCGGCCCGATGAATGAATAAGAGGTCCAGATAAAGAACAATGATTAATTGGCCGCGTGCGTCGATGCCGGGCAAGGACAAACTCTACTAATCAGTCGGCGGGAGAGACAACACACCTCCAACCCTGTAAGACTTCCACTGCATCCGTCCAACCGCACCCCTCCGTCCCTGCTGCCTTCACACCGCCCGGGCCCGTGACACATTTTAACACCAAGCTCACCACACATTTCATGCCTGGAAGGAGTTAGGGGACATTAAGATGACACCAGCTCACAGATCCCCCCCCCCCCCCCTTCCTTTTTTCTTCCTCCGACAGTCAGAGGCAGGAAGGCGGAGGAGGAATATTTTTAACCAACACCGCTGCCGATGAATCACCTCGGCACCCGCTATCTCCAGGGGGCATTCTCTGACGGGTGGGGTGAAAGGTGCGTCTTTCAGGATGGAGGAAGAGGAAAAGCAAACCGCACTTACCTAAAGAGAGAGAGAGAGAGAGAAAGAGAGATTAAGTATAAACAGAACGCATAAAATGAGAAATACATTTGTAGGATGTTGCATGACACAGCTGCCAATCGACACATGACGCAGGAGAAATGAGACAGGAAGTCAGACACACGACCAGCAGAGCACGCGGTCGATTTTCAAAATAAAATACTCTGGCGGACACACAGATTCACACGCTGATGACTCAGTTAGGGGTTCAGTGTCTCGCTCGAGGACGCTTCGACAGCGACGCCGGGGGAGCCGGGTATCGAACCAGGTTTCCTCGGATCACTGGAGACCTGCTCCACACACGAGATTTATCTTACAGAGATTTCTAGATTTGCCTCCAGGCTGAAACCGGAAATAAAACAAAACCGTTTAACTGCGTAACCATGACGGCAGCACAATCCCCCGAGGTGGAAGAACCAGCCGGTCCAGACATACAAACTGCTCCCAATGGGGGGAAAGAAGCTGCATGGAGGCCGGGACGATCAATCACAATCCCCGGGTGGGATGTTGAACCTTTATTTAGAAGCTCTTATTGAAATATTTCCACATCCATTCATAACTGGATGTCTTGTACTTTTAGTGCAATAACACACACAAAGGTAGAATCAGACAAACGGACCGGCGCCGGCTCGCCGAGCCGCTGTCGGACTTCTCAAACCGCGGCAATCAACACTGATTCTCACTGCGCTGCTGTTTCCTGCTCCGGTTTTTGTTTCCCTGGAAGACGGACTCATTCAAAACGGTGCGAGTATCCTTGTAATTGACATTGCGGATGCGGAGGCACAAAGGGGCACGAAAGAGGGGGGAAAGAAACGGAGGGAGCCGCGACTCGTATTGTGTAAATTGGACACTTAAGAGTCTTGAAATAGAAGCCGTCTGGTGCGAGAGAAACATAGTGACTGTTTACCGACGGTGAAGTTGATTTTAAAGGGATATTTCGGCGCATTTTCCAACACAAGTCTTGTGCTTGATTGGTGTTAGGTAGATAAGAAACGTCACAGTTTACACCAATCACATGATGCAAGAAGCAGCTTGAAGACAAAGTCTCACTCGTTTGTGTCGCGGCTGCAGTTCTTCCTGTTCCAGCTGTAAACTTCCACCTGTATTGAAATGCCGGAGGTGTTTTCCTGCCGTGTAATGCACCGATGTGGTAGCAGGAGTTTGTCTCATAACAGGCAATTCTGTTCGAAAACCTTACAACAACAAGAACAACCGGGAGTGTGTGTGAGTTATAAGAAGAGGCGAAAACACAACACCCTTGAAAAACGTGTCAGAAATACGGAGGGGCTCGTATATATGCAAATGCGTCACACACACACACACACACACACACACACAGTGTGTTCAAGCGGCAGCGCGGCTTAAATAAACCAAATATGGCGAATGATGGATGGATGGACTCCCTAAGCAGACGTCCCTGCAGGTATGCAGCTTCTGTTTGTCTCCGCCTCCACACTGCAGCCGCGTTGCCCGAGTCAATTGGGTGGCAAATCAGTCGACAGCCTTTATTTTCTTAACAGATGGGATGATAACCGGTGCCAACGTTGCCGTGGCGATGCCCTCTGTGACCCCGCTGGAACTCCCAGAGAGGAAGCCCGTGGACTGACGGGGTCAGACGAGGGAAACGGACCAGCAGTTGCTGGTTGGGAACACGTACAGTCTGGATCCGGAGCAGCCCTGGAATGTCAGTCTGAAACCGGTCCTGATGCTGTGACACAAACAGGAAGCGGAGTACCGCCACCCCAAAGCCTCCATGACACCAAAAAAAAAGAATCCAATACCAATTATCTCTAATCATCTTTCAAGGCAACTTTTTTTTTTAATTATAAAAAACGTAATCCCTTTAAAACTAAATACGAAATTAAAATACGTAACATTGTTCTGAGAGTTTGTCCCCGCTGAGCACTAACACACTCTCAGACAGGCAGCTAATCAAATTAAACGTACCCAACAAGTCGGTTCTGAGACTTTGATGCACGAACACTCTCGCGTCTCCGTCATGTGACTCGTTAACTCGTATAATAACGTCTGGGACGCGAGGGTGTTTTAATCGTTAATCCTTTTCCTTTACTCACGTCGCCGTTAATACGGCATCTATTGGCTGTAAATTGGCATGTCGATGATGGAAACCTCCTGCAGACGTTAGGTCACCGAGGGGGGAAAGAGAAGCGATTCTGAGACCATTCTTTAGCTCGCCGAGCGGCGTCCGCCTTCCACATCTCGGCCGTGAAGGCAATGAAAAGTGACAAAGTGCTGTTTGTGTCCCTGCGTGTCACAGGCCAGAGCCTGCAGTTTTTTATTGATCAAATCTTTCCTCAAAGTTCCCATGATGCCACGAAACATCTGTTACCCTGTGATGGACCCGGAAAAAAGGCTGCACGGCGGAGAGGAGGGGGGGAAGGGGGGGCTCCACAGTTCCAGTAACGCTGTGTCTCATAAACCCCAGGGCCTGGAATAAAACTGCTGATTAATAGCATGCACACATTAAAAGCACGATCAGTTTTGAGAGGGCCAACTGTGCTTCTGGCTCCGATGCTGGAGAGGAGAGACGGCCGGCCGGCGTGCAGCGAGGACGTCGTGTGCACGCCGTTAACGAAGCAGCACCGACTGTACAGCATGTGATCTATGGAGAGCTTCGAATATGAATTTAAAAAAACTAGTCAAATGTAAATGTGTACATTTAGTGGGAGCTGGAGGACCCATAAAAACAAGCCCGGTGGGGATTTTACTCGGGAAATTATTTGGGCATGAGCAGTAACACCCTCCGTTAAATTTTACGATCTCAATTACCTCGATGAGGCTGACTTCTCGTAGTGACACTGCTGCTAACCTCTGTAGCAGGATTTCATCGAGTTGGGAGGTTTATCTTAGTTTATTTAACTTTAAAATCAGGTTGAAGACGAGGACGGAATCACCGGCTTCACGATGCAACTCGTATCCGGCTTTCGTCTCCATCTTTTCCAGTGCAGAAGACAAACGGTCAGATATAACTCTCTCTGCACGACTTCCACTGCGATTGCCAAAAACCTCTCAAACATGAAAAGCTACTTTGTAGTAGCCACAGTGTTTAAGCTCCGTCAGAACCCGTCCTGATTTTTATTGGCAGCCGCAGTTTGGAAAGGCTCGCAGAAATGAACATGGCAGCCGGAGGCATGGATCCGGGGGTTGAGAAACTCCCAATCCGCAGCGGAGTCACCTCCAGGAGAATTCTCCCGGGGGGGGCCGGGAGAAGGGAGGTCATGAAAAGGTCCCGCGGATTTAACAGAAAGTGCCAGCAATGATGAAGCACGCTGCCAATAAGAAGAAGAAATTTCCAACATGGTGGAGCCGCGCCGCGTCCACGGGGAGTAAATGAAAACAAGGTTAATTCATTCTGTTTCTCCACCCCGAGCTGGAGGAGAGGCCATCAGCCGTGTCGAGAGGCAAGAAATCTTAACAGCAAGTGATATGCAATACAAGATCGTCCCGCCAGAGAAATCTGTAAGGCCGGCACTTTGGTAATGACTTATAGAGCTCAGTGGTTGTTTCTACGCCGTGTGCACTTGGGTTAACAGGAATGCACCAGTATGCTCTTATGGGAGCTCCTTCATGTGAGGACCGACTTGCTTTGTGGCCTTAAACAGTCGTAGTCAATGCAGGAACAAAAAAAACAAATGTTTTCAGACTCCCCGGTGGTTTTAAGATGGTTGATTGTTTCCAGATTACGAGAGTGCCTAGAAAACCCTCGGTGACCCCGAGTCTACTGGGACGGGTCTGTAATCGCCTGTTTTGCTCCCCAGATAATGTTGTCTTAATAAGTGGCGTGTCTGTGTTTGGATGTAATACCCCCCTTCTAATAAGACTTAAGCTCCCCCTCTCCTCGGAGCTCTGGTGCCTCGCAGCGTGAGGTCAGGCTGCTCCGGCTCGGAGCTCTCGCACACCCAGATGGGCCAGTATGACCATTTGGTCCCGTGTCAGTCATGTTGACCCGTCAACACCGAGCTTAAACAGCAGGGCACTGGGAATCGTCTTGGACAGCAGGGGGTGTGTGTGTGTGTGTGTGTGTGGGGGGGGGGGGGGGTCCATGGATTCAGCGCGGCACATAATCTCTCAACGAGGACTGTTGTCTAATGTGCCCATTAGTCATAGGTGCCCCTGGACGTCAACCCAGTAATAGCTGAGCAAAGGCAAGCAAACGGCCGTCACCTCTGTGGACAGGCTGGCAGCACGATGTAATCTGTTCACTTACATCACAGCCAGAAATATACAGTTTTAGAATGTTGGATAAGGTCTAAATATTATTCCGTCACTCTCTATATCCCCTCGCAGGGTCACAGGGACCTGGAGGCCGTCCCTGCTGACGTTGGGACAGTTAATCGCAGCGCCGTTCATTCACAACTGCATGTTTTTGGTCTGTGGGAGGAAACCGGAGCACCCGGAGGAAACTCACACAGGCACGAGAAAAAACATGCAAACTCCACACAGAAAGGTCCTACCCCCAGCGAGTCAAAACCCGGAACCCCTCTTGCTGTGCAAACCACTTCCCCACTGTGCCGCCTTTTATAATCTGTTAATCGTCTGATTATTCTCCAGATTAATTCTGAACGCTTTGCTCCAAGCTGGCATCCCTAAAAAGTTGCAAACAGAGAACGCTCAGAGTCTAACAGGAGGTGAAACAACGTTGAAGAACGAGAGAACAAATGAAGAAACATATGCATATAAACATTATTGAATTTCTGGAAGTCTTCCTGTTCTGTATTGGAGCTCCTGCAGTTCAAACCAGTACCGGCATCAACACCTAAAACTGCAGCGTACAGCTATAAAGATCAGTCAAAGCAACCTCAAATGTTTGCACGGAGGGGAACGACCTCTTTACTTTTGCCAGCAATTATTACCTGGCCCATTTAGCACAATCTGCATAAATCAATGAACGTGAATTCAAACCCTCGAAAGCAGCTTTTCCATAAAAAAAAACAACCCCGATACGCCTCCACCCCCCCAGCTGAACCTTGAAGCCTGGGAACAAAGCCCATTATTGCACCTCTGAACGCAGATGCTGCGACAGGTAAATGTTGTCGCTGAAGAAAATGTCCCATGATGACAACATTCACTGCAGGGTGACTATTATCCCTGATTCATCATTCTCAAATACTGCGGCGGTTTGCGTATTTCTTGCCTGCGGCTTATCAGCGGCAGCCATTCTCTCTCTGCCTCCTCTTCCTACAACCCCCCCACCACCACACCACCCCTCTGTTGCCTTTTCCTCCCTCTGTCCTGCTTCAGCAAATCCCGCCAGCCAAATGTTTTAGCCCACAGATCTAATAGGAGGAGATTCGACTTGCGATTAACGCGGCTGACGGCGGCAAAACACCAGGACGGTGCGCTAGTGTGCGCTCGCTACGCTACGCACCAAAACACAACTCTCATGGAGAGACGGCGCCTTAGATAGTTTCAGCGAAAACTACGTAAGAGACACCAACATGTGGTATCGATAAATCTTGTGTGACGCTCTAAATTAAACCACGGAATCACCGATTAATCGTTTTGTCCGGAGACAAATGGCGTCTGGCGTAAGATCAAAGCTAATTACATCGATGTTGGAGAAACCTGACTCCTTAGTGTTTCCCATGCATATTCATAATTCAGGGCTTGAAAAAAAGTCCTCCCGTTGCCCCCCAATACATGAAGCCTGACCCCCACATTGTTCTCTTCACACTATATAAATATTGTACTGTGTTTTCCCAGAATCAGGACATGGCTGCCTGGGGGACGTTCTATAAATACAGCCTGACAGGCTACATGGCTTTTTTGGGTCCTCTGTGAATTCTCTTGACTTGCTCGGAGTACAAGCCTCTGTGTTCCTTGCAGCTCTGAAGGATGATCTGTGCGGACCGGCATCGCTGTGATTTGATCTCATAAGATGTGTTTTTTTTTTCTGGTCTAAAAGTGCCAGTATATTCTGGGGTCTGTGAGAGGTTGGAGAGGGAGGACGGGGTGAGGTTCTCCACGAGGGAGCTTCCCCTCAGAAGACAATCAAACAAGACCTTAAGGGACCTCTGATCTTACAATATCCCCCAAAGCTTTACATCAAGTACAAACAAAAGAAGTAATGGACAATGTTGTGCTTCACTGAACCTGAGAATGTTGTTCTCATCTGTCTCTCAAATCTGTTACCGCAGCCTTGTATTGGATTCATGGAGCTTCATCACAGGTTAGTCACGATGTCACAAGAACTGATACTTCCGTACAAAATCAACGTCAAAGTTCTGGAAACTGTTCTTGTTTGTCTTTGGCACCGAAAGTACCCGGGTACCTGAGATACTAGAGGTATCGGAGATACTGGACAATGATAGTAGTCTTAGTAGTCTTGGTACCAACTGACGAACTTCGCTTCCGCTCGGATGAAACTCTTCCTGACAGAAAAAAACAATCGTTAGAAGGAAAACCGACAATCGAGCCGGGCCGATGCTGGATTGCTTCGACTGATATTAATGTAAAGACAGTTGTATTGTAGATTGGTTCCCAAAGCGGGATCCCGGTACCCCCCAGGGTCCTTGACGGACTTCTAGGGGTCCTTTCCATATGAGGAATCATTTTAAATTTGTCTTTCTATTCAGCATATCATAATATCTCACCTGTACCTAAATAATTATAATAGTTAGAAATGTAGTTTTCGTATCTGACATTTTTTGACTAATTAACCCATTTAGGTTTTTACTGGCACTCGAATGAGATCAAAACAGCACCTGTGAAACTGTGATAAGGAGGGTTGCAGTTATCACAGGGTGCAGAACCGGCAGCCTCAACTTCACATCATTTCTATTCATCGAAACGAGCATGCATAGCAAATCCCTCTTAAAGTTCAAGTATCCAAAAACAATGCAAATGTCAGGCTTTTTTTTCTTCGAGGACTCATCGTCACCACGGTGACGGGGCGTGTTGTTACTTTTGCATCTCTGCACTAGACAAAACTAGAAAATCTGTGTATGCTCCATATGCCCGCTATTAGCATAATCAGAAACAAAACAGTTACTGGCACAAAATCACTCGCTCGCTGCAGCCCCCCCCCAGCCGAAATCATTTAATTACGAGGCCCCAGTTGAGTATATATTTAAGCCATCATTATCTGCCGAGCGCAATTGTTAGGAAAATCTGCCGTGGCTCATGAAGCAGAATTAAAAGGAATAGTTAAATTTCCTCTCCCTTTACTCAAACCTGTTCTGGGGACCGTTTCATTTTCTAAAGTAGCATACGAGCCCGGATGGTGGAGACAGCAGGTCCACCCAGTAACAACAACATGCATGAAGTGGGTGTCACGAGCCGATAAAAGAAGCCTGGATCTGACGGGGTTACGTATCAGGTGGATCTGGTTCGGCTCTCCTGGCGTTCCTGCCTCCCTCCTGACCTCAGACCTGGAGCCCATTATCTTTGAAGTCGTGCGTGCAGAGAGGCGCATCTGGAGAAACTTCAATCATACGTTTCTTTGTGTTGTTACTTCGAAGCAGCGCTCCGGCTCTGACCCAAATAGTCCCGGAGGACCAGCATGCACACGATCGATGCAGCCCCGAGGAACCGTCTTTGATTATTTGGAACCAGAAGATAGATTCACACCTGTAGCTCAAGTCTGCACTTAAAGCAGGTGCAGATTTATCTATTGTGACTCGTCATGTCATGTTGTACGCTCAGCTTGTCATATTTGTTCCATTAACCCTTCACTGAGCCGCCAACGGGCTTCTCCCTCGGTTTAAGTGTTCATTACTCGGTTGACTTGTGGAATATCATAGTTTGACATGCGGGCTGCAAGGCTTGACGTGCATAGCAACAGTCGCCAAGGGAGGGGCGGGACTTAGCGAAGGATCTAGTGATTGCATCAAGATTTCGAAGACACCCCAAGAGGTCGGTGAGCAAGGAAGGGGCCATCAGAAGAAACCTTCCACAACAAACCATGTCAGTTCATGATGTCAGTTTTGGGTTGAGAATCTTTACGTTCTGTTCGGGAATAACTGAGACCTGCGCCGGATGTAGCTGCTCTATCACTCTTCAGCAGAGAGTTCAAAGTGTGAACTGTGGGAAGTCTTCCGCACATGTGTCACAAACACAGACAGCTCCTGTAGATTTAATCCGCAGCAGGGATTGTCGTATTCAAAGCACATCTCCAGAGTTGGACTGTTCCGAACACATCTGAATCATTTATTCGGATGCGTGATGTCTTAATAATGAGGGATCCTTATTCATTCCTGGCGACACACCACGAATTGATGGTTTATTTGTGGGTTCCGCCGCACCGTTTCCAACCACCTTGGAACATTCCTGCTGCGTGGGGGTGGTGGGGAGGGGGGGTTAGCTCCACACCGCAGCATACCTTCAGCCTGGCGGAGCTTATTAATTAATCACATAAGTATATTCCATAACCTGGGGATTACTGCAAGCATGGGTCTCCGAACCATCTGCACACTTCTTAAACTTAAGGGCTGACTGTGGGGCTGAGTCACAAAGAAATCTGCATTCATTGTATTAAGACAAAAACCACCTGCTTCGTTCGCCCCGTGAGACGCTGGGCTCCGCCCTTGCAGTGGCAGTGACGGTGCATCTCATCAAATGTGATGTGCACGACTCACCACGATTTTAATGACACATTAGATACGTTTCAGGCCAAAATATTCTGTATGCTAGCTGGTTGTTGTATAGTCCATCTGCTCTGCCGCCGTAACTTTAAACACCAACATAGAGTTCATCATCGTCAGCAAAGATTTAACCTTACTGAGAATGTTTGTCTTTTTCCTTTAAAGTGGACATCAGACTTCTTCCTTCCCCCTGGAGGGAAGAACATCTGCTAGAAAAGAGCCAAGGTGTGAAGTAAGACGCTTCCGCACATCTTCTTTACTCCACAGCAGCCCCTCCCTAAGAGTGTGTGTTCAGATAACTACGCTAATCAAGGATTTCTGCAGATCAGTAATACTTAAGAGCTGGTCTTTCTCACATCCGGTGTCCTTGGAGAACCAATTAAGACGAATATGAATGATATTGCTTCTTCCCATTGTGCACCTCTGCATAAGTCATCCGGTTTTACAGATTAATCTTAAAGAGTGTGAGAAAAAAGGGTTTAATCTACCTGCAATTATTAACAAAGCAGTAGCCTTCGCTCCACCGCAACTTTTCTATTATCATAATCGTATAAAGCAGCTGATGAGATTCATGCGGCCGACAGGTGAAGTAATAACGTCACAATGTAAGGAGGTGGTTTCTGTTCATTATTGTGCGCGGGGAAGTCGGAGAGGTCAGCGTGCCGCCGCCGATCCCCAAACCACGTTCGGTTCCTCTGGAAAGGTAGTTCAATGAATTCCATTAGCCAATTGTGAAATTCAATTTGGTAATCTTGGGAAATTAAATAAGGGAAAGCATCTTTGAGCATTACAGCAGTAGGATGACGGATTAGGGTCCCATTACTCACGATTTGTTATTCAATAAATCATTAATGGGCTCTATGAATAGCAGAGGTGATGGACTCGCGTTAGAGAGAGAGAGCAGAAGTCAGAGCTGCTGATGCATCAGAATCCGTGTGAGTGGAGGCAGCAGCCACGTATCCTCCACCGGTGCGATGCATAATGCAAAGCTTTTTTTGGGGTGTTGACTTGCGGCTGGATCATCGCTTTATGGCAGCGTTCAGCTCAGAAATGGGCTCTTTCAATCACTTGATTTGCTCTTTAATAAAAACGTCAACGACGGAAAAAGGCCCCGCCCGCAGCAGCCGTTCTTACCCACAATGCACCACACCGAATCACCGCGGAGGAGTTAGTCAAAGTGAGACAGAAAACTATGAAATAAATGTTAGGAAAAAGGCAAATATCAGGTTGTACAGAAGTCTTGTGGAATATTCTGTATATAAATGTCCCGAACCACAAGGATGCAATGATCTATTCAGCTGATATTCAGGTCCGTGGTGGTCGATGTTTATCTCTTTATATCTGCTGACAACGTTAGCTTATGTTGTTAGCCTCAGGCTATGCAAGTACACATGGAAGTACTTCAAACCGTTATATTTGGTTAATGTGACAAAAGTTTTAAAGTCTTTAAAACCGTCTGTTTCTCTGGAACTAAAGTGAAAATCAGAAAAACAACACAAATAAAATAAGTAAATAGAAACACATCATATATTGTACAAACACATATTTTATAAGTAATATCGGCTCAGACTTTCACAATTTCTGCATCCCTTAAAAATGACTTCTTTTAATAAGTCGTTAGAAGACAGGTGATCGTCTTAGTTTACCCATGAGCCTTTGCGTTCCTCAGTAAACGGAGGAGTCATGAGGATGCAATGAAGACCGTCTGGTGCTGTAAGCTGTAGGTCAGGATGCAGCTTCCTGTAAGTGATTCGATGCATCGATTTGGTTTGTTATTTGCAGAAATCCACAGACGTACAGTAATAGACTGAATGCAGCTAAGTTGCACCACATTTCACCGGCTGATCATGCATGGACAGACAGAGCGACATCAACATCATTAAGCTCAGGAAAAACTGAGCATGATGTATATATTGATTAATCCACCTATGGACAGAGTTCGTGCTGCGTCTCCCCCCCGAACACAGAAGATACTTTAAGAATGAAAATAAATACGTCTGCAACTACCATATCGCTTCCCTCCACCGAGCTCCCTTTTAGGCCTGATGATGCATCTCTGTGGGAGTCGAGTTGTCACCCTGGCAACTAGCATTGTTCAGGCAACAACCTCAGGCAGGAAGCCCAGCGGTGACTTCCCCCTTCTCTTCCAATATCTTTCATCTGTGTGCAGCGACCCACGCAGGACTGGTGACTGTGTCCTGTGGCCCTGCGTGGACGAGCGATGCTCTGGCCAGACATGGCAGGAATTTAACAATGACAAAACTGTTTCATACAATATATAATAGCTTGGCCCAAAAATAGAGAGACGGGGCCCGACTGGACGGAATGTTTGTAGCAAGAACAGACGAAAGACACAAAATGAAGTGTGAAAAATTGTTAAATTGTAAAGTAACTTGTGTCTTGAATAACTTATTAACCTGGAATTATTTTAACTTGCATGCGAAATCCGCACCTGTTGGTCAAATCAGGAACTGCGGTTACAGGAGATCAGCGGGGGAAACAAACTTCTGTGCATTAGGACCCTGACGGCATCCGGACGGCCTCGTTAAATACCACATGGAAACGACTCAGTGAATTATATCCATCAGCCTCATCACTTGCTAATAAAAAAAAAGAAAAAAGAAAACTGGTACATATCAAATGAGAATGTGCATTTGGGGAACGAGATATTTCATTTAAAGTCAATGCGGAGCCAAAAGGAGCAGTTCAATTTCCTCTTTCATTAATCTCATCTGAAACAGAGATACGATGGCACTCCTGACCTGTCATACCTTTTTCTTTTTCCCTTTTACATATGCATGTGAATGAGCGTCATGCGTCATTGAAGGTGTGTGTGAGTGTGTGTGTAGGGGTGGGTGGGTGGGTGGGGGGGGGGTGTTCAAGGGATAGGAAAGCGAGCTCTACTGGCCGGGGTGAAAAAAAAAATGTATCCCTCATTTCAGGCTGGCATCAGATTGAGCCTTCAGACATACTCACTTTCTCCAGCCTTTGTACGAAAACGCCTTTGCAGCAGCAGCACTCCCTACCTCTCTCCCGTCCTCCCTCCCTCCCTCCCTCCCTCCCTCCCTCCTTCTCCCCCTTTTTCCCCTGCAGCCTTCCAGACAGATAAATGGGGGGGAGTCAGACTGAATGAGGTTTTCTCGAATGATCCTACTTCCACACCAGCAAACCAATTACCATGACTAAGATAAACCCCTCCAGCACCCCTTCACCCCCCCCCCCCCCCCACACACACCCACACAAACACACACAGTGACACACACACACACACGTGCGCACACACTTCTTTCCAGGCAGAAGGACTCAGCCATTGTTGTCTTCCCTCTGTTTTGGCCCCCTGCGGTGGGGTTGAAACAAGTCAAAAGTCAACCTGTAGT
>CAAKHC010001954.1:29092-47083 GCA_901007825.1 Macroramphosus scolopax | reverse complement strand
CTTTAGGAAGTGTTTGATAATGAAATGATAACATTTTCGTGCCATGTCAGTCTGAGGTAATTACACAATAAATGTGACATGAAGCAACACACACACACACACACAGTGACACACACACACACACGTGCGCACACACTTCTTTCCAGGCAGAAGGACTCAGCCATTGTTGTCTTCCCTCTCTGTTTTGGCCCCCTGCGGTGGGGTTGAAACAAGTCAAAAGTCAACCTGTAGTCACTCTTCTGCCTCTCACAACTTGACACAAAGACACATAAGGAAAACATAGAAAAAAAAAGAAGACGTTTTCCATCCAGACAATTCATTAGCATTTTCCTCACTGTATCTTAAGACTGAGAAATGTCACAGCCGTGCCTGTGGGCTAGAAGTCGCAGCGCTGTGTGATGAGTGGGTCTTGTTTTGGTGCCAAACTTGGGGGCAGGAACCAAAGCAGCCTTTGATTTATTCCTCTTGCCATGCTTCTACTAACTGCATGATTAATGAAGGTACATTTTCTGTCCCTCCACAATCTTACAAAGGGACTGTGACCATGATAGAATAAGTGCTGCCCGGCATCCCAACACCAAACTACTACTACTGCTTTTCCTTGTTGTCACATGAGTCTGACGCCGGTTTTACAGTGTTGAACTTCTTCAGGTAAAAGATGAAACACAGTCAGGTTCTTATCAGACAGGAACACCAACAGCTTCTCATCAACACCTCACTGCTCCTGCGTCTTCCATCGACACACAAAGCTTTCAGATAACTATTGTTCATCCATTCATGTGAGACTCTTTATGCTGTATTTTTGCACATATTTCACTGGCAATACTTGTACTGTTTGTTCACTTCCATAGTGTACATTTGCACATACTCTGCACTTTACTGTTATTTTGCACTTCTGGATGGATACTAACTGCATTTCGTTGTCTCTGTACAATGACAATAAAGTTGAGTCTAATCTCATCTCTCTCACATCGAGCTGTTGACGTTAGCATAACAAACTGAACGTAGGAAGGCAGCTCGTAGCGTCCGATGGGTCGGACAAACACAGGACTTCGCAGCAAGTAGAGGGGTGATCAATTCCTAGATATGACGTCTATATGAGGCAGGTTTGGGGCGTCGGATGGGTCAAACAAACACCGGACTTTGCAGCTAGGAGACGGACTATCAATTCCCGTCTGCAACCATTAGTTTCTTATCTGAAAGAAGAAGTCAGGACGTGAACGGCGACTGTCTCGTTTGGAATGACGTCCCTCAAAGACGATCGGGTGGTTGCATTGACAGCCCTGTCGCTCTGCACGTAGGTATCAGACGTGAAGTCACATGCAGAGTACACAGTTCATGCTGGCCTACAATACATGGAGCGCCCGTCAGGTTATAGATGCTCTGTTGCTGCAGTATAAAAGGTTTACAGATGATGGACTGACTGACAAACCCCTGACTGACACACATCATCAACATGCTGGCAGCGGAGCAACAAACCAGAACACTAATGAACACGTGAGCAGCTACACGTAGGAACCTGCACCATGTTGGCTGAGTTGTAAATATCTTTTCGCTGCGGTCGGAACATAAAAGACCTAATTTGTCGCCTTCCGGCCGTCTGAGGTCACCACCACTTAAAAAACAGTTGGATCTCACTGACAAACGCTGCTTATTGTAAAAGGTGCCCCTGCCTCTTGGCAGAGTTACAGCTGCTTACAGTACCACCATACCCCCCCCTCTCCCCCCCCGCACTCAAGGTTAAACTCACCTAGAGGCTCTACGTGGGCCGATGGGCACACGGCCACGGTGTTAGCAAAACATGAGGCCCGATAAATGAACTCATCCATCTTTGTTGAGCCCTGCCACATACGGTTTGGCCTGGACGACGCATCTGAACGGCAATAATTAAGGCAGCCTGGAAATGAGTTTCCACTGATTTCAGTTAATAAGAATGATGATGATTAAAGGCAAGAAGTATGATTACGCCGCGCTCTGGTGGGGCGGGTGGGGGGACAAGGGGAATACATATTTCACTTGAAAAACACCAAACCAATCATCTCTTTGAGGGGAAACTTGCAAACGCAGGCTGAAGAAATGAAACTTCTGTTCAAACTTATTTTGAGAAGAAGGATCTTATTCTTCTGGATCGGGTCATTAATTCTTTAGAATTTGCCAACTAACCACATGTGAAGAGTCAGAGTTGAAAGAACAAGTTTCATCTGATAAGGGAGGCAACTTGATTTGTAGCCCTGTTTTTGGTTGGCGAGCTTTTCCTCACCAACCATCCAAACCGCCTCACCCTCATGTGACTAACGACACATCGCAACCCATTAATTCTCTATGAGGACTAGCGGACGCAACCTTGGAAACCATGAAGGATGCATCATCTAAATTATGAAGCAGGTGGAGACCTCTGGGTTAAGGTACTCTTTCACTGCATGCCACGCCCCTCAGGTGGCCCCACGGGGTGAGCAACAACCCACCAATGACCCACATCAACTCCAATAAGCGTTCGCCCATCTGTCCGCGAGGCCTGCCAGCAGTACAGCACTAGAAAAGAGATTTAGGATGTCACCCATTCAAAGATCAATGATCCAAATTTGTGTAACGGCGAGTGAGAGAGTACACACTGCTGGTAAATGAGGATGAAAGCTGATGCTCCAGGGTGAAAGGTCACTGGCAAGAAGTTGGTGGTGTTGCGAGTTTTTTTGGCAAGCGGAGTAATTGATCATGAGGGAGTCCGCTCTTCCTCATTACTCCCTCTCGGCCCGCGCTGCAAACCGGGAGGAAACTGCTGAGTAATGCAGAAACGAGGGCATCAGCAAGATTCTCTTTTACAATGCAGCCGGAGTTCTTTGTGTTTGTAATTCTGTTTTACCCTACGTTCCTCCTCTTTTCTTCCTCGAAGAAATTGACGCCCGCGGTGAAAATGGCGTAATCCAGATAGCGTGACAGCGCTTTTGTCTGAACCACCAGAGGCGTCGCTCATTTTTTCAAGGGAGAGAAAGTCGATTAACGCACAAAAGGAACAGTTTGCTTATGAAGTCTAGCGCGAATCTTCAACCTTGATCTTTGTTTTTTAATGCAGCGGAGCTCCACAGCCGGCCTTTCTGACACCGGGAATATTCATGAGGGAGGGACGGCACGTTTTAGAGATTGCCTGCCTCCCCTAGTTGGAAGATGACAACGATGCCGGTTGTAATGTTTGAGAATGACGACATATTAAAACAAAGGAAGACACAACACCGATGCCTTATCTTTGTCATCGTCCAGGTCCTCTCTGTGTGGAGTTTGCATGTTCTTCTGTCTGTGTGGGTTTCCCCCGGGTACTCCGGTTTCCCACGCCATCAAAAAACATGCTTGTTAGGAGTTAAGTCTTCTGTCAGTTCCCCTGACGAATACGCTGATAGAAAGAACTGGAGGTGTTTCCCAGGCGCTGCACATTGCTGCCCACTGCTCCTTCCAAGATGGAAGTTAAATAGAGAGGATGAATTTCGTTGTGTAGTCTGACTGTCCAATGACTGAAGATACTTTCTTCTTCTTCCCAAACAAGCAGTACGACCATCAGAGTGTAAATGTCTAATGTTATAAACATTAGCAGGCTTAGCAGATTTGCACCACACAGATAGTTAATCAGGAATCAATAGATGACTGTCATCGATAAAAGTCGAATCAACTCCCCGGCAGCTCCGCACATACCTGGCGGGCCACACCGACTCGTCACATGTGCTGGTCGGTCGTCATCCGAACCCAACGAGCATGTCAGTCATCAAGAGAAGCTGTCGGTGGTGGAGTTCTGCCAGCAGCGGCTGTTTGAACTGTCCCATCATATTTATCATCAGATTTTATTACAATGGATCTGTCATCAGGCCGGCGTTATGTTGTTTCCCACCAACGCTGCTCCCTGAATCACACAATCTGTCTCTGTTCAATCACCGGCTGGAGATTCTGTTTGTAATCACATTTAAAACTACGATCAGTGGGGTTTGTAAACGCACACATGGTACGCCAACACTAAGCGGACTTTGGTCATCTGTGGTGACCACAGCTGTGCATGTATTTCAGAGTTGAGGCGACTCGAGGCTGATAACCTTAGTAACCTTGAAGGAAAAACAAATCAAGGTTTCATGAAGAGAGTTTCATGTCTTGACAAGATGGGTATTTACTTCTTGTGTTTGTCAATGCAACCTTCAACAAAACCTACAACATCTCCCTCAGAGTTCTGCAAGTCCAACGGGAGAAACGGGCTGCAGCATGAACAACAGTTGGACCTTAAAGAAACAGCTTCATGTCAGGTTGTTAGAAACAAGCTTCCTGAGAAGTCTGAAAAATTACCAAATAACCTTCGCCTACATCTGAACTGCACAATGGCATTGCACAGTGATTGAATCGTAGCCAGTCTGTGCAATTAGTCCGTAGATCAACCAGCTTCCAGAACAGAACTTAAACAACGGCCATGCTGAGCGTCCGTGCAGACCCGCTGCTGCACCGCGGAGATGCTCAACCGTCCGTCACCGGCTCAAAGAGATGAAACCCAGTGAACCCCGGACGGTGGCCTGATCTTTCAATCTGTAATAGCCAACTAATCTATGCTACTGTACGTTCCAACTGGTAATGAGGACACTGTCGTGTCACACAGCAGCAGTCCTCTACAGAAGGCAGGCCGAGCCAGCGGGGCCTGCAGAGGGAAAGGCTCTGCAGCACCGAGGCTCTCGTGAGTCTTTGCTGGCATCGGTGGGCAACTTGGGCACAAACACTCTTCACTCCACGACTCCCTGCGGCCTTGATTTTTTTTTTTTATCAGCACACCTGCCACTCTTTATTACGTCCTTTCAGCAGCGCCGTGCCGTCTCCCCTGACAGCGCGTTATAGAACGTTAGGTAATCCATAATGTCCTTGTCCAAAATGCCTGTCACAGCTCTGATTGCTGACTTTAGCTTGAGTAACACCCCCCCCCACCCCCACCCCTCCCTTTTTCTTTTTTCTTGCCTGTCATGGAAAATAAAATCTTCTGAGAGTTTGTGAAAGTTAAATGAGAAGACGAGACCTTCTGAATCCTGCAAATGCAGAACAAAACACCTCCACTTAGACCTGCACATTAGCTTTAATGCGGCTCAATGGAACCTTCTCCAACACCGAGGCCGTAATGGAGGCGGCCGATGTTGCACACACACATAAAAAAATTTCATTGGTTAATGTATCCCATCAATCCCTGTCAGAGGCAAGTGCACAGTAATACATTTTGTATTGGATGTGGTCACTCTATTAGCCCCTGCAGCTTTACACAAGCCGGCCATGCTTTGATCTGCAATGATGTGTTCGGGCAGACATGCGTGAGCGACTGCTTCGGCACGACTGGCGGACATAACGGGCCGGAGTGGAAAAGTGGATGGATTTAACTACCGGCTCTCACTGCACACATCCCCTCCAATCTAATTTGTGTCCCATTTTTTGATGCAATATAATACTGATATTGATTCTATATCAGGCGTAGTTTTGCATGACGTGCATCTCCTGCAAAGCCTTATTGTTGTATTCTTCAATGTTCTTCACATCTGTTGGTTAACAAGTAGAAGAACAAATGGTCACGTTTTCTTAAGGGCAGGGGTTCCCAAAGTGGGGTGCGTGGACCCAAAGAGGTCCTTCTAAAGGCTGTTTTAGGGGGGCGGGACAAAGTAATTAAAGCAAGTTAATGTTCCTTAAACCTTAAATATCTTTCGTTTTTATCAATTTTATACAAAATAAATTGTAGAATGATCTTAATATTACACTTATGAGAAGTTTATTTATAATACTAAAGGATGCAATTCCAGACAAATGACACCCAGCAACTGGTTTCCATCATCCGGCTTTAACTACAAAAAAAAATAGTAATAAAGTCGGTGACACAGCACCTGACGGAGCCCCTGACGGAGCGACTGACGGAGCCCCTGACGGAGCCCCTGACGGAGCCCCTGACGGAGCAACTGACGGAGCGCCTGACGTAGCCCCTGACGGAGCCCCTGACGGAGCGCCTGACGGAGCGCCTGACGGAGCCCCTGACGGAGCCCCTGACGGAGCCCCTGACGGAGCGCCTGACGGAGCGCCTGACGGAGCCCCTGACGGAGCCCCTGACGGAGGGCCTGACGGAGCGCCTGACGTAGCGCCTGACGGAGCGCCTGACGGAGCCCCTGACGGAGCCCCTGACGGAGCGCCTGACGGAGCCCCTGACGGAGCCCCTGACGGAGCGCCTCCCTGAGGTAACGATGGAGAAGGAGACCTGGACCGGCAACCAGAAACAGGACTCCGAATGACGGTCACGTTGGCCCGACCCTCTTTAATCTATTCTACTGCCCCCAAGTGGATAAAAATAAAATCCGATGCAACTTTTTAAGATTAATACGTCTTTTGTTTCCTGTTGCACCGCAGAACAAATACCCATCTGCCACGGGGAAGATGCATCACAATAACGTTCATCATCTCCATAATTCTTCTTCCCACTCTTCCTGTGCTTCCGGATGTCTTTCTGAGTCACTGATGGCTCAGATGATTTAGCATTTTAACTGCAGTGCCACTTTATCTCACTCCTTTGTGCAGCTTTTGCCGTCTCCATTACCTTTCCTGAACGGGCCCATTGTTTGCCAATGTGCTGATGTCTGAATTCAAGTTGTTCATCTATTGTTGGGTCGCTAAATGAATATGCCTCCCTGACAATACGACGCATTATGCATATTTGGTCTTCTCAATTTAAGGCTCTTACCGTCCCCGTCGCAGCCTTGTGATACACGGATACTTTTCATTGTCCTCGCCCGTCACGGAGGAGCAGCCGCTGCGATCAACAAGCATTACAAGGCCACGTCTCCAACCAATCATCGTCTCAGTCCAATCGGGTTTTACAAAACATTAAATAATGTCGGAACCTTTTGGGGTCAGAAACTAGTTTTAAATTGTGTCAGAACCTTTTCTGAATAAAACTATTTAAATACACAACATCTGTTTTACTACTCAGATCGACATCTTAATTTTAAATTTTAAAAAGTATATAAAACCATGTCCGGGTGTTTCTTGGTTTTCGAGGGTTCAGAAAAGAACATTCAAGGCTTCTTAGAAGCTTTCAGAAACTTCCAGTTAAGAATCTTTCTTTCCTTTCATGTTCATACGTTTCAATTAAACCCGTTTAAGAATCAGGTTCGTCTCTTGTTGACAACACGAGACGTTCATCCAAAAGCACTTCAGATTGTGTTGGATCTGTTTGTTGTCAGAGCTCCGTGATCCGACAGCCGACTGACACCAGAGCGATGAAGTCGTGATCCCGAAGTCATCCGACTGAAAAACGAGATCTGCCTTCCTCTTCTGCAGCTTCTCCCCGTACCGACGATACAAGTCTCCTTCCTCTGTCCTCACTACCCTGCAAGTACACATCTGCTTCACTCTAATTGCACTATTAGCTGGCAGTTATGAAATACAAGCATTAAAGCGTAAGTGCTCAGAGGAGCATCACTGGTACGGAGGCAGTAAAGAAAGAGACCATATGGCATCGCCTCTTGAAAACTCCTCTTCATTGTACGGCAGGTTGAAACTGACAGAGAGAAAAGAAGCTGCTCATTTAAAATGCACCTGCGTGGATAAAGGATGCTGCTTTGTTGAAGAGGAGAAAGTTATTACGTCCACAAAGGGGATTGCACACTTAATGTAAACAATACCGCCAAGGGATTCGGTTTAAAGCCCAGAAGAAGAAAAACACAGATTCCTGAGTGCCGACGCAGAGACGCTCATTCACACCGGCTGTGGAGGGAAATACTGGAAGATAAAAGCTATTGAATAAGTATAATTGTATCATATTTCTCTACAATCATGAGTACAAGTGTAATGAGAACACATCCGCATGCAAACATTAATACGCTTCTGCACGTGTTACGTGCGCCACCGATAACCAAACTCTTCATATCTGTGAGGTTATTACCAGTTTCTTGTCTCCGCTTGCTGCTGGTAACTGATGATGATGATGGCGGCATGCAAACCGTTACTTGTGCTGAACCACAGACTGTATATATATAAATTAATATAGATAGCTTAGATATCGTCTTTCAGAACGAGCTTCTGTGCAGTCACAATCAGGAGAGCAGCGACTCCATCGGGACTAACGTTAGTGTTACGTTCCCTCTCAAGTTTCGTGCGTTCAACTCTCCAACAGAAGATCATAAACACCTCCACAACCTTCGTAACCTCAGTCACAGCAGGCGTCAATCATGCCGCCACATCCCCTTATGATATTACCGCAACCAGCCACCAGGGGGCAATCAACATGTTGTGGCTTCGGTTTTGTGGCGCTCTCATGGCGTCTATCAGTATACAAGTGTATGTACGGTATAGAGATTAGTTGCCTTTCTTCTGTTATATCGTGGATATCGTTCTTTCTTTAACACCAATACTGGAGAGGCAATAAAGAAAACTGCAGTCCCAGCAGTGTCGTGGTGCGCGGCCTGCTGCGGGTCACACCAGAACTACTGATGCACAGTCTCAGCTTTATCATCGAGACGCCGGGTCATCAAAAGTCGCCAATTAATGAAGAAGCTCGCAGTTGGCGGGCCTCAGTGACTTGGCAGTCCTTGACCGGTTTCCTTCTTATGTTGCTTTACCAAATAAATTGCTGCCCGCGACCGTTTCACATGCTGACACGAGGGGCAATTAAGAGTTCTGCAGCAGGAAACCTCTGACTCCCATTTAACTTAAGCTAGAATATTTTAGAAAGCAGAGAGCGAGAGAGAAGCTCTGACAAACTTTACTGTCCCGCTCCATTACAGCAGGGACTTTACAATACAGGGTGCCAATCAATACGCTATCGGTTGGGCCCAAGTGATGTTATTGCTTTAGTTGCACTCTCAGGACTCGGTTGAAGATGATAAATTCAGGGGGACTGGAGGGTGTCGGGGTAATTAAGTCAGTTAAAGTAAGCTCAAGTGATGATTCCCATGCTAAACAGGCAAACCAAACAACCTGAAATAACCCTCACACTAGCGGCTTTGTCCGGTGAGCTCGGCGAGCGCTCTCAGGAAGTCGTCCCCGTGCATAACTTTTCCCCCCGCAGTGCCGCGGTAATGACTTGGTTCAAGACCCAGCAGCACCTCGGGAACGGCAGCAGCAAAAAAACGAAAAAAAAAAAAAAAGTGAAGCAGTGATTCCAGTCACTTGTCTGGCCTTGAAGACGAGGGGGAATATTCATCCTGACAAAGAATGAGTGATTGAGGCACGCACCACACTAATCCCTCAATGCAGGGAAATGTCTTTTCCCCATGGCGGAATATTCTCATGCAGTCTGCTGAGTTCCCACTAATCCACACAGATCATTCTGACTAAAATGTGCCTTTGAGAAAATGTTTAGTTCGGCTATTAAAACAGAGCAGCCCCCTTCTTTTTTTTCTTTAAGAGGGTTCTCTCTCTCTCTCTTTCTCTGATTGATAGAAACAAAACGGTAAATAATTCAAAAGAGCTGCTTGTTAGTGAATGTAAAAAGTTAAGCAGAGGAGACGGTGGACGCTCGCCGAGCTTTGTCAAACGGAACTACGGCCCACTTTGTTTATTCCGGTAGCGTAGAAAACGTTCTACAAATACGAGACCGAAAAGAAAAATAATAAAAGACATTTTCGATGGTTATTTTACGGAGGCTTGGAAATATAAACAAAAAGAGCTTTGGACACTTGAACGCTACGTCCTTCGCGAAGCTCCACCAATGGAACCGTAATGGAACGAGGCCGCGATGACAATGGAATCAGTCATTCAATGCATTCAGTGGACGTTTGCATGATGGTTCGTTGTTGCTATGCAGAATTAAAAGGCATTCAAGCGTCTATTAATGGAACTGTTTGTCCTCGACCCGACGTAACTGCTGATTAAGCTCTTCTCAGAGCTCCACTCACGGTCGGTCCTGCGGCTAACGCTAAAGCACCGATGCTAAAGACCATCGGGGCAATAAAACACAGACAGTTTGTTCCCCCTGGGAGAGGAAGTGCGCTCATCAAATTTAATGGCAATCTGCTCATTAGAGTAAGGTTTGTCTTGTCTTCAAGGGGCATAAATAGCACTCGTTACCTCGGCCGAGATGACGTGTCGTAGATGTCGAAGCTTGACGTGGTTGATCGGTCTGCAGGCGTATTTGTTTTGCAAAGTGCCAGACGTCTTGTGTACAAACCACAATTGAACGACAGAAGTCTACAAATGCTACTTATTCCTCATGAACGTCGCTACTGTTGAAAAAATATGATCCAGAGAATTTCCCATAATGCAACAAAAGCCTGTTTTGTTAGAGCTCCCCTGACGAGTAAACACGATAAACCAGTGTTACTCTCTCACGTTCTAAGCTCCTCCAGAGCCTTAAGAGCCGTTATACAACTGTTGTCACGGGCTAAGTAGACATGACACCTGAGCTGACCTTTATGTGTGAAAGTGTTGGCGTTTTCCTTTAAAAGGAAAAGCTGGGGGAGATTATATGAGGTGTTAAATACTGGAATAATGTCAGATGCTACATGTGACTGACGATCAGTCCTTCAGGTTTGTAATCCAGCTGTTGGGGATGGAAACGTAAACATCCAGCCTCCATTCGCCTGGGAACTTCCTCCCGAAGAAGCCTTCGCCTCCATCAGGGTCATGTTCTCAGCTTTAAATAGAAATGCCTTTCCCCACGTTCCCAGTGTGATGCTGATGGCTACAAATGAAATATTCATTCCACGAGTAAGAAAGCAGGCTGCTTCTCCACGAGAGCTTAATTTCACGTCCGCACAACGTTGATTACAGAGCATGCAACCTCCAAGCATCAAACATTCATAAAGGGAAACAAAAGATGCTTTTTGTCTGGACTTCCTGAGGGGAGGTGAACAGGAACTTCTGAGCACGCCCCCACACAGGCAGACTCCCCGGCGCCTCCTCCAGCCCACAGGTGGCGGATGATAAGGGCAAAGCTTCTTCAAGGACGGCGTGAGCGTCGACGTACGTCCTTTGTTGCATCCATTAGTGTCATCTCTCAGACTTCCTCTGTCTCGCCGACACGTGAACATGAACGTTTACGAGCGGAGCACGGCGTCGGCCCACGTTCGACTCAGGTTAAACATCAATCATTTCGTCAGAATCACCTCCCTCCCCCTCTCTCTCTCTCCCTCCCTCCCCTCCTTCTCCGGCTTCTTGAAGAAAACTTGTCAAGCCTGAAACAAAATGCTGTGATGGTGAGACTGACAGCAAACAGCACGACGCAGCAGAGAGTTTAACTTCGACTGAAGCTTTATTCCTTGAAGAGCAGCGGCCGCTCGGAACGAGCTGCTGAGACAATCAAACACACACACACACACACACGTTTGTGTACTTTCTTATTGAGGACATTCATTGACGGAACACTTTCCCTCACACCGGTCGTAACCCTAAAACTAACTGTCAGGTTACGGACATAAATAGGAAGTCGATGGAGAAAGTTTGGGGCCCTTCTGGGGATGCTAGAGACGCACCTGAGGAGGCGGAGCTCCAGCCGGCGGCATGCTATTGACCCGAAGCAGAGTCTTGCAGTCTGTTGTTGACTGTACAGCACACAACAATCAACAACTCTGCTATTGTTCGTACGATTTAGTTGTCACATGGCGTCCGTTTCCGATTGGCTGAGGAGCCGGAGCCAATCCCAGCTGACATTGAGCGAGAGGCGGGGTCAGGGGGCGACAGTCAATCACAGGGCCGACACACAGACGGACGACCTGTCACACTCACACTTTTCCTGAATTAACTTGGCTGCATGTTTTTTTTCGTGTGTGGTGGGAAACCGGAGCACCCGGAGGAAACCCCTCGCTCTGTAGCGACAGTGCTAACCACTGCTCGACAGTGCTAACCACTGCTCCACCGTGCCGCTCGATCATAAACCATAAAAGAACGCTCGTATGATAACACTTTTCATCAGAAGTCTGGGAGGTTGTAACGAGGCCAGAAACAGGTTATAAGTTTAAATGGAATTTCTTTCTCCTGATTTCATGCGCTTACGTCTACAAAGAAATACATAATTACAAATTAAGGTAATTTTCTCAGTCATGGTCTGAGGCCTCCAACTAGTGTGAATAATCAACGGAGCCAAACGTACCATCAAATACTCAATCCAAGGTAAATGTCATATAGAAAACAGCCTACATTGATCTTGTACTGGGCCAAACAATACAGGAGAATGTGAAGTGGGGCCGTTGTGGACAGAGCTCAACATCAGTTATGGCCCTGACCTTTTCTATAATTGCGGCAAAGAAGAGCAAGTCGTTTCATTAAGGCCTGCGATATCAAACTGTTTGGATATTTAACACTCACACTGGTGAATGACTGCTCGGGTTTTTTTTTTGTGAGCGGAAAAGGTCAGCGGAGACGCTCGGCTCGGTTTCTTTTTTTTTTCCGAAATGAAGACGCAGAGGGCGATGACACAGTCCGGAAGGAGCGGCGGCGTCGAGGAAGAGTGAGAAGACGAGAGCTGACACAACCGACCCGGCGGTTAGCTCGGCGTCAACGCTGCCACCGTCGGTCACCGTGCGGGGCAGTGGATTCCTCCTCGGTGCTGCCGAACCATCTCTCATTTCATCTTCCCTCATATTAAGTGTGAAAGCCTGTGTGTGCACGATTCTGAATAAAACATCAAAATGCAACTATAAAGCAAAGCTGCTCTGCATCACAGCATCTGCTCGCTGCAGCCCGAGGGAAGTCATCTGAAAGTTGTTAACGACTCGCTGGTGTAGTGGGAGAACTCGCACTGGAGAGACGACGTTCCCACTGCGACAAGAGACTTTCTGCTCTGCACAAGTGACTCCGTTCAGAAAGGGGTGTTCCGCTGACGTAAACCTGCTTATATGACTCATGATCTCCAGTTGACTCACTTCTTGTGCTCATACATTAAAATCCCTCGAATGTTACACTGGGAGAAGAGCTAATGGCAGCCGGGCGTACATCCTCTGCTAATGGCCGTTAGTCTGGATGCTAAAATAACCTGAATGATGCAATCAGGGTCTGCAAACCAGCTTCACTCCCTCCTGGATTGTTTCTAGAGCTGCGCAGGAGAGCACCTGCAGCACTGCCGGTCTCGCTATAGAAAAAGGTCGTCCATCACCCTTATCATCCATATATATGGACAAGCAGGGCAGGAGGGTCGACCCACTAGAAGTTCATGATGCTGTTATCATTTAGGACCGTCGGCGGGGGGACAGCATCACATACAACAACATGTTTTATGTCAGCATGACATTGCTTTAGGTTGCATCTCCTACTTCATTTATACTGGACAGCAGCTCAAGCAGACACAGTGAGGCGTTTATCAATCAAATACTGGTATTTGTTCTTCACACTGCAGGTATCAGCACTGACAGTCAGATGAGTGCATCCCTAGTTGCTATAGCAACCGACTCGCCCATGCACCGGGCTGCCGTGATGATAAAGGGGGCCGGTTCGATATGTGTGACACAGTAGAATCAGATGAACCTCTACACATATTAACTCCGGCGAGCTGAATCACCGTCCTCTCGTCTGGAGGCTGCAAACAAAACATGTTTCTTGTGCATACAGGAATCATGCACGCTTCCCTGCTTCCCCGCACGAGGAGACGCTTCACTTACTGTTGCTCAAATTGGCCTTCAGTGACAACAATGGACATTCTGCAAGGATTTAGTAACTATTGTGGCCGCAGGGTTACGGCGTGTGATAGAGTCTGCAACTCAGATTGTAAGAACTACAATCTTAACAGCCTTGTCTGATAACACTGATGGATTCTTCTCTGGAGAATTTTTTTCCCCAACAAGTCTCTTTGCCGACTCATTCGGAGCACTTTCGCTCCGGCCGGGTTGAAAACCTCTGCTCTCTGTTTACCTCGTGTTTCTGGCAATTATTACACTGCTAGGAACGGGTCGCGACGGGTCATCATCGCTGTTTGTACAGGACGAGCCAAAAGACTCGGAGGATGAACGGTGACGGAGGCAGCTGCTGGTCGTGGAGCTTTGACGGTTGGATCGATAATATTAGAATAAATGTCCTCTCCAAATGAGTGTGGAGACTCTGGGGTTTGTGTCAACGATACATCTGTATTGTCAGAGCTCATCGATTAACTCGGTGAGAACAGTCTCGCTACTAACTGAAGGCTAAAAACCAACAAGTTCTCCTTTCTAAATCGATCTAAAAGAACCTGTCGGCTCGTGTCCCGTCACGCCGACCGTCACGCGGCGCCCGAGTGTCACGGCTCAGACCGAGTTTTTGCCGCCTGTTGAACGAGTACAGTGGAGCGATTTCTTCCCCATGAATGGCCGTCCGATGTAAAGCAGTGGTTCGGAAGGGAAAAAAACCCGCTGACCCTCGCTGTTCGCAGCCTCTGGCAGCGGTGGCCCGGAGCCAGACGTCCCCTGTGCTCAGGCTTTAACAAAGAGCCGGGACGACGGCTGGAACTGGAGCACGCTAAGAAACAATGCACAAGCCCTGACCTCCCCCCCCCAAAGACCTTTGAACCCTTCCTCCTCATTCCTTTTCCCTAAGTGTCCCTTTCTTGGCTTGTCCCCCCCCCCCCCCCCCCCCCCGTGTGTGTCCGGACGGCTCCCCCAAGCATGAATGAGGTGCATTATCCCCCGTTTGGATCCTTATTATCAATATACCGCAGCATCCCGTCACCAGTGTGCATTCATTTGTCACTGTCATGCTGACGTTCGTCGGCAGCATGTAGCATGTAGCATGTAGCATGTAGCATGTAGCATGTAGCCTGACCACAGCAGTGTCGGGGGCTGTTGTGCAGCATGGAAGAAGGCAGGTACCATAAACCATTACAGCCACAACAACAACAACACACCAAGTCCGGGGACTTGCAGCAGCGAGGCCTTAAGTGCTTCTGAGCAGCGATTCAATCTCGAATGTTGACAACGTTTAGACCCAAAATGTGGATCTAATTGGAACAATCGGGACGTCAGCGTCCAGGTCCCTTAAAGTCATTTTTGGTGGTAAATAATTTCAAACAACAACAAAAGGAATGAAACCTTGACAGAGCAAAATGTTATCTGAAGATGTGCAGGAGTCAGGGATTATTTCAGATTATGCATTATGTATCCCCAATAAAGCCTCCGTAAACAGAACCGCTGCCTCCTGTTGTCTGATATCTTTAACGTCTGTTCAGCGTTTTACCCTTTCAAAGTGCCTCTGTGTTGTATTTGCTCCTTGAACATACACTAATGCCTAATGTCATCCTCCTAATTATAGCTTATTGTTTCCAAATCACACTCTCCAAATTTAATCTTCTCGTGCACTTTTGGCGGCGTAAATCTGAGGCCATAAAAACACCAATTACAAACCATTTAGCTGCGTTTGTGTCGACAGGGGATATTACAAGGTGATTTATGACTTTCAATCACGCAATTACATAATCCTGTTTCCGGTGAAAAACATCTTAATTGTGTTTACGAGTGCACTGAAGCTGTTTTTTGCAAAGATGGTGAGATTACACAGTTACACATGACGAGATTACACAAAGAAGTGGTATTATCTTTATTTCAGGAGAAGCCCCCGTTCAGTCGCCGCCGTCAGCCCTTGGCCCCGGTCTTAATTGATTCCTGGAACACTTCATAATGATTACACAGTGTTTACCTCCCGTATTGCATCTGTGAACTTGATCGACACCATAAAAGATGCATTTATTCTGTTTTAGTTAAAGGACCTTACCAGCGGTTGGATTATTGTAAGCACACAGCGGGATGCAAGTAATGTCTCACTATAATGCCACGATATGTAAAAAGGTACGAGGTGATTACTGCTCTGTAGATTGTCGGGAATTAAAGAGACAAATGTGCATCATTTACAGCTTCCTGAAAATAGTCTTGTTCTACAAAATGAAACATCCAATTAGACGTCGAGACGGGGGACCTCCGCCGAGCCGACAGCCGACTCTTCCATCGCACGAAAAACACCGAATATAGTAAGAAATACGTCTAGAAGTGCAAGAAATATGTCTGATTTCTTTTCATAAAAAAAAAGTCATTGTCGAAGAAATTCGTAAAAAGGCCTAAAATAGCTAAATTCCTGGACCCGCCCTTTGTTGTTCGTATATTCTGCCGCATGCTACACCCGTCTGTCAGCGGACAAACAGATAAGCAAACAAACAACTTGGCGGCAGGTCGCTCATCAATAATCTCAATCAGCTGTGAACGCTCAGCTGCAGTTAGAGGTTGCCATGGTGACGCTAACCGTCCCTCAATGACCCGGACTGAACTCGTACGCTCCCCCCCGTCTCCTGGAGGGTCACGAAGCAGAATGTGTCTTAAGTCTGTGGAGTCTCTGTGATTGGACGGTTACATTTCGTTAAAGATTCAGTGTGAAGGGAGAAATTTGTTGCCGTGACGACGAATTAAACAGCAATGTTTGAGCACAGATTCCCCCCGCTCCGTGTGTGTGTGATGTCGCCCACTCCGTCAATTAAATGCCGCCGACGAAAGACAGAAAGGACTTTTGTATCCGCCGGTCACGTCTCCACCAGGTTCCATGAAATTCAACCTGGTGGTTTTTTTTTCAGGTAACCTTGGATCTTATTCAGGCAATTTTTGCAAATGGGTTTAAAAACATGCCACCTTGTGCGACCCATTAAAAATGCTGGAAATCAAAAACAAATCCCCATTTTCTGGTGCATCAGTCAAGCTGCTCAACCACAAACATGTTACCTGGCAGAGGGCCGAGGTCCCAGAGCCTCTGATTGGTTTATCATTGACAACCGAGCAGCAGCTGAAATCAGGCTGCTCCAACAGGAGCAGCTGGAGGAGCTTCCCTCAACTGATCAGACCCCGAAAAGGAAGGTGGAGGCGGAAATAGAGAGGAAGGTTTGTCAGTGCTGATCCACGACAGTCAACGTAAAGATAAGAAGTAACATAAAGATAAAGGAGGACAAGATACAGAAATATGAGGGACTGGTGGAAGAACGTGTTGCACAGCTGCTCAGTGTGCAGAGCTGGACTGTGCAGGGGGTCAAAGGTCGACAGGAGGATGTGCATCGACGTGAGGAATAAGTACACAAGTACGATGATATAACACCCTGATGAAATCAGATGTATTGATAATGAGCTGACCTGCAACCATAGTTGGACAAGAACTCATGAGCTGCTAAAAAACAGCAAGTGGGGACGGATGATGGAGAACTGGAAATGTCTCAAAGTGTTCCCAAAACATCGTAAAAGCTTTTGCATTTTTAAAATGTTTTTTTGCATCCTGCAGCGGTTAAAGTTATCGGCTGGTCTGTGACATGCACGAGTCCGGAGGGAAGGAATACCAAAGGGGGAGCACTTTAACTGCTCAAACAAAGAGGACGGTGATGATACCCGGAGGATGCATGCATGGTTCCACTTGCACATGAAGGATGTGCGACTGTATTCCGTCTGCAGCAGGTACTCGCTGCTCTTTCCTACATGGTGCCGGAGCTCCTTCAATCTGTTGGGTCGCTGCACGTCATGCACAGGAGGAACCCTTTAACACATGCACATCCTACTTACAGAGCTGATTCTGGACGTGCAGCCGCCTGACTCATGTTTTACTGTGCTGAGACGCAACACTTCCATTGAAGGTTTGAGGATGTCAGCTCGCAGTGAAGCCCTCCCCGGAGGAAAGGCTGTTAACCTGCATCTTTCAAGCCGGGCTGTAATTGTTTAGAAGAACTGCAAACAAGCTTAATTTTGTTCCTCATAAAAAAAAACTCTTTTGGGACCCAGATTATATAACGAGGAGACGTCTCTTCACTTTGTGTATTGATACAATTTACGGTCGGTGCTTCTCTAAAAGTGAAGCTCCTCCAGGGAGCCTGTTAATACGGGTTTTTTTAGTCCGTGGCGATGCATCAAGTTGTTTTCAAGGTGCACTCATTCTTAATGGCTGCAGGGGAAAGTAGATATCACTAACAACAATGGAGGATCCTCCCCCATGCGTTTGTACCTCAGATGAGGAGGACAGAATAAACTGCACTTAGCAAGATTGATTCTACTGGCCCGTTGCAACAATAATTACAATTTATCTACAAACATG
>CAAKHC010001954.1:15048-29060 GCA_901007825.1 Macroramphosus scolopax | reverse complement strand
GTAAGGAAATATGATGTGAAAGCATCCGCATGTGCTGCCATATACAATGTCTCCTCTTTCTGTTGTGTATAAAGTCCTCAAAAGCAAAAATACAATCCCCCCCGCCCGCCCGCCCGCCCGCCCGCCCGCCTCCCATCCGCCCCCGGGGCTTTTCTCCTCATTCCACTTCAGCAGGTCGAGGCTGGAACGAGTTGCATAAGAACGCAACCGGACAAATTAATCTGTTCCTGTTTTTTTCCAGGCTGCCATCAGAGACACTAATCCAGACGCATCCTGTTGCTTCTCCGGTTTAATAACGGCGCCGACGATCACCGCGCCGTTTCACCGCCTGTTTGATTCCCTTTAAAAAGTGGGACTCGTGTCCGTCGGTCACACACGCGTCGTTCCTCGGCTGCCTCGTCGTAGTTTGACGCCCTGAATTCGTCGTCCTTTCACTGTGTGATACATTGTGCAATCGGTTTGTTATGTAGCTATTTACTTTCCTCGCTTTTATCTCTTATTGAAGCTTCGTTCGAGAGATGCTGCTTGTTGTTGTTGTCCCCCTTTACTGTTGCCCCCCCCCCCCCCCCCCCCTCCTGGGACTTCATCGCTACAACAACAATGCATCTCCCCCATCATCCAACACTTTGTGCTTCCTCTCGCTTGTTTAATACTTTTAAAACCTCGCAGAAACGTTTGTCAATCCTCCATCAGTGTGACGTTTCTATGAATGCTATGCCATGAATGCTACAACCCTGGCCAAGGCTCAGCCCTGAAAAGCATATGTTGTGATTGTGCCGTATCAATAAAAGCCGAAGGACACTTCACTGGGATTTATATTTTAAAGAACTTTACAAAAGCCGAGAAAAAAAAACGTAATAAGAAATAAAATAAGACCAACTTTGAGTCGTGCTCGGAAAACTCTTTCCTGACCTATTCAATGCCGTTGCAATGCTGTTATACAGTGAAGTGCAGAACATCACCTCTTGTTTGCTTTCAAGGCAAGGACGGGCGCAGTGAAAACACACTGTTGCCAGGGGCGACGAGGCGCAGTTCATCTTGAGATGGTCAGGTGGGTTTTCCACCTTGACCCGCGCTGCCCTTGTTCCTCACTTAACACTTTTGTTGATCGACGAGTGAATGAAGCCGCTCGAGCGGGAGGGAAAAGAAGCTGGAAGTTGGTAAAGCAGTGGGTGTTTTTGTGCACGCCCGGCTGAATGGCCAAGGTCCTCCTCTCCAGGCTAGCAGGCGAGGAGCCGCGGCGCCGCGCCAACATGTGTGTGTCCGACACGACGGCACACACTCCTCGCTGGCCTTTGAGATCCGAGGCCGCCGGCGAACCTCTCGCTCTGACCCTTTGTACCGGACTGCTGCTGGAGGCCTGTGGGATGTGGATTCTTCTCGTCGATCGGAGAAAGAAAACCAAAAGGACACGAGAGCCGAGATCCTTACTTTGAGGTTTAAACATCCGTCTGTCAAGGCGGGCCTCCGAAGCACCGACACACGAGCCTTCACGCAGACACACACACAAACACTCCATGCAGGGAAGTTGACCAACCTAAACGATGGCCGATGGCCTTCAAGCTCTTCACGCCCATACTGGGCCTTTTGTTAGATAGACTGTATATAAAACTGGCCTCGTACAGTTGCACAAAAGCAACGGCGTCAAACTCGTCTACAAACAACAAGAACGAGTCGTGGCGGAGAAGAAGAAAGGATCCAAATCGTGGCTTCATTTCCCGAAGAAAGACGACAACAGTCAAAAATGTTAAATGAAATAGTTTCATTCCGAGACTCAACAGCTCTGCGTTCCTTCCAGTCACTGCTCATAAAGCTGTTTGTAACCTCATCCTGCTGCGTACGACGTCCCTTTTTAACCTCGTGAAAAAAATAAGTAGAAACATCTGCCAAAATTGTTTTAACCTGAAACTTACAAACTGATTTAATTTCCTCCCCAGAAGAACATTTCAACACATTAGCACAGAGAATTATAAGTTTAACAGGCAGGTTCAGGAACTGAATTCATGAATTGTGATGTGTTGATGTATCTTAAGCCGGGAAACGGGGCAACCGTGGTGACACAAGTATTAACATGTGGACCTCCGATTTAACACTCTGTGGAAGTCATGTGACCCGCTGCTGCTATCAGCAGAGAGTAACACATACAAAAATAACAAATGTATTAACTGTGTATAAATATCTTAAATCCAAGATTGGCCTATTCTCGGTGAAAGCAGAGATGATGCACTTTGCAACCACGTAGGATGCAAACTGGGGATGAGGAGGCTGCACGTTCCCGTCAGCCCTTCACAGCGCTCGGATAATCAGTTTGAACATGCAACACACAGAAGAGCTCTGTGCAACACACAAGGAGAAAAAAAAAAGAGTTGGCACCGAATCGCTGCATCTCCGAGCATCACATTTGATATCTTAATGGCCACATTTAGACATGCGGCACGCAATTTGCCAAAAAAAAAAAAAAAAAGGAAAAAAAAGAAAGAAGGCATCTCTGCGCCCGCTCTCACCCACAGCTTCTCTCCCTCGGAGCGGGCCGACATGCAGAAGGACTGTTATGTAACCGCAGCGCTCGGTTAATACGATATCAAAAGAAGGAAGTCTGCACCGCATCCAGCTCGCCGCCCTCCGAACCCGGTGGGGACGGGGGAAGCCCTGGGCCGCCGGCTTCCGCTCGCCACAACAGACCTTCTCTCGTGACGGCTTCATGATCACGGCGAATAAGTGGCATTTAAAAAGTGGGACGATGAGTGCGGGCGAGTCGCTGCACGAGAGAGTCGGTGGTACGATGACATCATGCTGCCGTGATCTTTACTAGACGACATGCAAAACATTAAGCTGGTACATCATGTACAATAAAATCCTCATTTACTATCAATAAGAAATAATTAAGAAGTTAATGAGGGAAAACTATTAGCTAGTAGCCTTGTAGCATCTTGAATAAGAGCTTTATAATGACTAATTAAGCCCTGATTGGCTAACGAGCCGCTAGTTAATTGGGAGTAAGCGTACCTTAATATATGTTACCTTCATCTGATCTGTGTTCATAAGAAGCAGCTGCTCGACCTTCTACCAGATATACGAGGACGTGCAGGTGCAGAACATCTAAGCCCACGTTGAAGTCGACACAAAGAAAGCAGAAGCTGAAGCTCCTCCCTGTTAATTGCCCTTCTATGTTAAAGTAATGTGGGTGATTAGCCGGCATCGATCTCCTCTCACGACCCCCAGAAACATCTCCTCCCTTATTTTATTTCATGCCTTCCGCTGCCTTTTTATTCTTTCTTATTTCCTCCAGCTGAGTGCACACGTGGCAGAGGGGCTAATATCGCCGCTATAATGCAGCCCCCTTCATCTTCCCAGCTCCACCCATGTGTGGTGGGGTTTTTTTTTTTTTAAAGTTATGGATTTCCTTCTGCAAAAAAGGAAATGGAGAGAGAGAGAGAGGAGGGGGGGAAATAAGCTGAGGAGCTGAAAGACAAGGAACAAAGATCCGTGGTAGACTTGAAAGAGACCGGGGCGCCCTGAAAGCTGAGGTCTTGGTTCTTTACAGATTTGAAGATCAGTCCTCCCCTCAGGGCCGAGCGAGAGGAAAAACTGTGGAGGAAATGCTTTTATTCTGATCCAGCCGCGCCAGTGTTTCCATCCCACGGCTACGGATGCTCAATCTCCGCTCCCGACAACAACAGGCTGCTCGGCTGTAACGCAGACTAAATCTCTAATTACAATTTTGGGGCTTGAGTAGCAGAAGTCATAATTACGGCACCTCTTATTATGCAAATTAATTGACTGATCCCAAAGAATTAATAACCTCTTGTCCCAAGTTTGATTAGAAAATGAGAGTTTGCAGCTTTTGTTTTGATTTGCTGTTTTTTTTTTTCCTGGCGGAGAAACGGGATTAGAAGGAAACAAAAGGTGGCGCAGACGCGAGACGCCGGGCGGGATGTGACGCTGAGCGGGATATTTATGCAGTGTTTGCATTTATTGTTTTATTTTTTAAAGAGCCTGGGATTATATTCTGGTTTTGTGCTTCTATAAATGTCTGAAAACTTTTCAGGAAATGAGTCAGATATTTAATTGAGCTCAGATGAACGTCACCGTTCTTCAGGGTGGAGGCAGGGCGGCGCTCTGAGGTGGAGGAGGACTATTTAACGATCCAACTGGGTTTTCAGTTTAAGACGTAAACTCTTGTTGATATTTTTCATTTGTTCAATAGTCGTACGACCCGCAGGCGGCTGAGGAAGAGCATCTGTTTGGGGACAAAACAGAAGGTTCAGCCTGACTGTGACAGCAGCAGCACTTAATTAGTATTTTATAAAAATACACTTTTACTTTGAAAGTGACAATTACACTGCATTAATCAAAGATATATTTAGGGTTGGGGTTCCCAAACTGTGGTTCCGGGGGTCCTTTTAGGGCGTCCACTTATTGGAATTTGTGCATCTTTGCATCCAAATTATGGAATTAGCAAAGAAATTGGCAAAAAAAAAAGGAATTTTACCAGACAAGCTGGCAAGAACAGAAGCTTGACATGCTGCTGCAATAAAAACCTCTCTGAATATGAGGGTCCCTATGGAGCAAAATCACTTCAAATGTTATTGATTGCTCATCCCGGGGGTGCAGATCCATCTGGAGAAGACCCCTTCCTGTTTCCACATGATATAAATCATATTCCCAGTTGGATGTGTGTCTGGCTTGCACACCCCCCCCCGTCTTAATCCAACGCCGGCATCGCCCTCCGTACTCAACGGCAAATCTGTAAACAGGTTCCAACATGTGGTGGAAAAACCATCAGAATATTTGTCTTAGTTTCAGTCAGTGATGTTCAGGTACGTGTTGCCATATCTACTGATTTGAATGAAGCCCCCCCCCCGACTCCACACCTCTGCTTTGATGAGCTTACAGTACATATTCAAATAGAGTTGTATCGCCTCACCCTCCTTGACATTTTCAAAGTTAGCCCACCTCCAGGAAGGCGTGAAACGAGTGGTCCTAATCCCTGCCTTAGCTCCGACTCAGTGCCTCTGGCTCATCTCCAGCAGGATTCAAAAACAAAAGGGCCCCGCAGATGAAATGCATGGGCAGAGAGGCGCTGCACAATGTGGTCTACCTGAATAGACTGAAATGAACTAGTCCTCACAAAGCCCGGCGGATAAAAAAAAAAAAAAAAAAGAAGGTCCCATCAAAGAGCGGAGGGCTGATTTCCCCTTTCAGAATGAGAAACCCCTCAAAGCTGGAGGAAGCCAGACTCTTGACTTCCACCAAAGATTGAGTCAAAAAGAACTTGGGCATGCTTTCCATTCTTCCCCGGCAATTATCACCGGATCAGAATTAAGAGTTTAATTGGTTCGGTTAAGTAGACGGAGGCCGACTGTCGGAGAACAATTGAGTTGAATTCAATGTGTTCGGTGTTGTTAGCCGGCGGACGTCCACCGCGGGTCTGCAAAGAGAAGTGTCAGACCGCAGCAATCCAATCCACCTCACACGTCAGCGTCCTGCCTTTCGGGTTTGTTTTTGCAATAAAGCCCGCGGTCGTCATTGGCAGGGATAATTACGAGGGGCAGCGGCTCCACTACACGATAGATTCCCACACAGCAGAACCCTAATTTTGTCTGTTGGGCCATTTAAATTCTTCCTTCCTATGGAAGATAACAGGAGCGTGCGAATAGCAATTAAATGCTGCTCAACCTTGGTGAGATTACACTCCTGAGTGAGACAGCCAATAAGAGCAGGTTTATTGCCTCTGAGAAGTGAGAGGAAGGTGGTGGAAAACAATACTGTCACACCGGCTGCAGCGAACTACAAGACAGTCTAATCCTTTTTCTCTTTTAGAGGCAACTATGTCAAAACTTGCATCAGTTTTTTTTTTTTGCGTGCAATCTCAACACACAGTCGGAGTATTGTTTCTTAAATCAGGTGTGTCAGACTGGAGGACGCATTCCATTAAGGTTGCAGGAGTCGAAACAGAATCAGCAATGTGCAAAAACACGGAGATGTCTGCAACACGATGTGATTGAGCTGGTTTAGTCTAGTTCAGTCAAACTCAGGCAAGGACTGATAGAATATAATAAATATACTATAGTATACTATACTGTATATATAATATAATATAATATAATATAATATAATATAATATAATATACCATGCTATAATATAATATAATATAATATAATATAATACACTATAATGTATATGATATGATATAATATACTATACCATGCTATAATATAATATACTATACTATACCATGCTATAATATAATATACTATACTATACCATGCTATAATATAAAATAATATAATATAATAAAAGATAAGGCAAAACAAATACAAATTAATATAAAATATAAAATAATGTAAAATAAATATATCAAAATAAAATACAAATTAAAATAACAAACTAATAAAATAAAATAAATTAAACAAAACATAGAAAATAAAAAACAATGTAAAATAAAATTTAAATACAACAGAATAAAATAAAATATATTCAAATATATTAAATCAAAATAAAATAAAAAATATATATATAAATTAAATGTAATTTTTATAACATTACAAAATGTTGATTTTTGTAAATAATATTTTTTATATTTTCTCTTATTATCTGTGGTTTGCTCACACTTATACCTGAATCAGGTCTGTACATGTTCTTACCACATTCCTGTCACACTCAGGGACCCAACTCTTCATCTAAGTTACATTGCAGAGGGAGACTAACTGGCAACAGAGGGCGAGAAGATAATTTTAGAATCCAGCTGACTTCCTGCTTCCCTTCAGACTGATAGCGAGGCTGAGCAGCCGCTAGTCTGCTCTCGTCATGACAACTTGTAGCTGGAGGCGGCGGAGACGACAGTGGAAGAACCTCCCTGCGCTCTGATGCTGTATGTTTTGCTCTCTCAATCCAGATGCACAGCGCCACAAATAGATTCTAATTCTGTAGGAAACACTACTATATTTGACAGAGCTGCCTGAGCTGCTTGACACTTGTTCTCTGGATGCTGTGGCCCTTTCCAGTTGGCAGGAGATAACAGAAATGGGATCAAACCGCCGCAAAACTGGCATTACAAGACCCGGAATGCGCTTGCGTGCTCAATGTTCTGATTAATTCCACAGTTTTCAGGGTGGAAAAAAAAACAGTCTTTGATAATGTGTGTGTCGTGAATATAGACAGTAAATTAGATAATACTTTGCATACCTGTGCTGCAGATAAAAATAGCCCCCCGCTGCACGTCGGCTGTTTGCTGCACGTGGGAAACAAAAAAAAGCACGTTTTTATGCACAAAGGTGATTCGAGTTCACTGGTGCAGAAGGAAGAGACGAGCAGAGGAATCAGTTCCATGGCAGTGAACACTCCAAACAGCTTATCCGAGCCCTCGACAGTCGGACCTCCTGGTGGTCCATCCATAATCTATTATTGATGGATTCAAACTCACAAACTCCTGTCGGTGACGTAGCTGCTGATGATTTAATATCTGAATAAATCAAGCTGCATGTGTTGTTGCGATGACTCTCCCGGTGCCTCTCCAGCTCCTGTTAGGTCCGGATCAATGCGGGTCGATCCGGTCCTTGAGAGGATATATATATATGTATCGATCGGGGTACTCGGGGCTGACCGACCCTCTAATCTCCTGAAACGGTGCGGTGCTTTCGGAGTTCTTCGGAGACACCATCCCGCCTGAGCTGGAGGCCCGGCGCAAAGCAACCAAAAAACACAACCATGTCAGGAAATCTATTCTCCGCCGCTGTGGAAGTCTGTGCTGTGATTCCCCCTCAATACCAAACACATCCTGCAGCTGGAAGGGGTTTAGGAGCTTAAGTGGAGTTTTCCATCAGTGGAACAGTGATTCATAGTCAACCAGCAGATTTGATTTTAAGAGTTTCGGAGGAGAAGCACTAAACATGTTGTAAGTTCCCTGCCAGGTGCACTTCAACATGTAACCCAACTTCATGCCAATGGTTGAACTGCAATCGGCCCACCGCAGCAGCTCCTAACCGTGCATTCATTGATGGGAGGGGCGCAGGAGAGGTGGGAGGAGACTGATCGTATATTCTCTGTTTGTACATTAGATGCATGAAGAACCACATTAAAAGTACGTTAGAGAACTCCTGCAGCACATCATTATCCACCCTGTACTATGTATAACTATCCTGTACTGATGACATTATTTGCATGCTTATCTTATTTCCTGATGACTAAACGTTTGATTCTTTTTAATGTCAGTCGAGGGGGGAGGGGGGGGGGGGGTGCGTGATTCCATTTTAATTGCAACCTGAGAGAATCGTTCGGTACGTTTGTGGACGCCGCGGGTCAGGATTAGAGGGGCTGATCAGCCGGTGGGAGTGCATTCAGAAGTAAAGTAAAAAAAAAAAAAAAAAAAAGGCACAGCTTGCACTTTCTGCAGACGGGTTGAGTCTCTGTTTGCGCTGCACTCTACATACATCTTTTAAAAACGCCCGAAGGTGCCTTGTAATAAACTTCTTTCACTAACTTGGATCTTTTCCCACTTTGTTCCTAACCAACGATCTGTGTTTTAGGGAAGCATCTCTTGAGTGCCCAAAGTCTCCTGACCTAAATAAGATGGACTAGAAAAGACATGTGATGGGTCCGTCCCCGGGCCGTCCCAGAAAAAGGTTGTGAGGATCCGTCAATCCCTGTTCTGTGTGATCCTGGCAGACGAACCAACAAACCACTCACACCACCTCCCTGCCAGAGGTAATTACTTATATCGCTGCTATCTTGCAGCCATTTTCACCACATTTTCAAAACATTTGGGCATCTCATCCCGTAAAGTCCCTCACTTCCCCGGGCCGATGCCCTCTAATAAGACCATAAATAGCGTTTGAACAGCAGTCGCAGGACGAGAGCGAGTAAGCAGCAATCCTGTTAATTAATGTGTGCATAGCAGCCATTCGAGTTGAGGGGACAAAATAAATTAGCAATCGCTAAGCATCACAGCTCAGGCCATATTTTTGTCAGCTGGGATATGTTTACCATAGTGTGAATGGAGCCGCAATGTGTTGGGAATGATTAATATTTGATGAAGGCTAAGTGAGGGAGAGGAGCGCGAGGTTTAGTTCGCCGTTCGGGGAGAGTGGGAGCGACTGCATGTGACGAGGAGAAGAAAAGAAACGGTCGGCTTAGTTTGCTGTGCTAGCGGATCACCACAGGTTGGTTGTTAGTTTTTTGTTATCGGGTTAGTTGATCTAAAGCTTCATGCAAGTGAAGGTAAACTTGAGTTGAAGTTGCGTCGGTGTCTTCACACTGCAGATGATCCGAATAGATCCGAAAATGAAATCAGATCCATCAACAACGTTTAGCATTATGTTGCTAACGAACACACAGGAGATAAAACATGAACCTCATGGAACGGAGGGAGTCCAGATGTCTTCTCCACCTCTCCACCTAGTTTAAATCTGTTCATCACGGTTCGAGCGAGGCCCCTTAATCTCTTTCAACATGGAATATATAACACCTGTGGGACGAACTGGCTGTAAGACATCTTCTACAATAAGATCTTGAAGTGTCTCCGGCCACATTAACATCCATAATTCATACATAGTGTCAATGAAGCAGCTTTTAACTTCATCGCCATCCAATTTCCAGCGACCATGTTGAACGAACAATCCTGCTTTTTTTTAACTGATGCAAGACAACCTGCAGCATCCAACAGGCCTTAAAAGAATTATTTACTGGCGGCTGTGTGAAGCCTATTAGTAATAGATTAATCTCAACATGGGTAGGAGAGGAGCCGTCCTAATCCCAGTCCTGCACAAGCCAAGATATTTGATCCAAAGCTGCACAAAGCATCTAAATACGGAGGCAGCGGGACCTCACGTACCGAACGTCTGGCTCAGCATCCATAACGGAAATCCATACAGTTGAGCGGTGTGTGCAGCTGCTGGTGGAGATTTGAAGAGGTCAGATCACTCCTTGTTTACGTCCGATCATTCTTTTTAAATCTCCCAGCTGTAGGGCAACTTGTCTTTCTGTCTCCGGTGCACAAGAAGAACAGAGCAGTGAGATTTTCCATTAGCTGAGGTGCAAACTTCAGCCTCGAGCCTGGAAGTTTGTCTGCATAGCAAACTGCGTAAGCACTTTTTATACAACTATGAATACTGATAAAGGTTAATGCCGCCAAGTAAGCAGCCGTATTCCTAAATATATACACCAGCTTTTCCACTTTGGGGAGTTAAACAAGGAAGTGAAAGGCTGGTGACATGCAACAAATTTTTTTTGTTGCATCCACTATTAGATGTATTACGGTAAAGCAAAGCCACACATCTCATCATGAGTCAGGAGATTTAAATATAATAAACATTTAAAGAAGAACTACCTGAAGTGGATCCAACAAAGAGGTACTTTCTTCTTTCTCTTCTTCTTTTTTTTAAAGTTTAACTTAATTAGTCGGGTAAGCCAATAAATATTTAGACAGCCAGATTGTAAGCTCTTTCATTACTAAGACCGCCTTGTTGTCGCCGCTGTCTGCAGCCTATGCATATGCATGCACACGCAGGCAGGTAGTGAACGCAGCAGGGGGAGGCTGAGGCTGACTGATGCACTACTTATTCCATGCAGCAACATGCTGATGCTACACTGATGGCGGTGCGAGTGGGGGAAATTACCCGGCTGTCTCTCCACAGGCCTGACTGATTATTCTCGGAGACCAGCACCGGGTGCACCGTAATCCCTTTGTTTCTAAAGGGTGGAGGGGTATGATTGTGCTGCCATACATGCAGGAACTTTAATAAAACAAAAAGTTCAGAGGAAGCCTGCGATGTCGCGCTTTGCAGGGTTTGTGGGGGACAAGGAATTAATGAACTACCAGCGGTGTGACCTAATAGAACATCGTTCATTAAGGAAATGCATGAGTTTGTTTCTGCAGGATGTGTTTTAACATTGGAAGACTATCAGATTATTGATCGATTGATTAGATATTCTGGACGGAGAAAGATCTGTGTGACTGTTGGGTGTAAACACCAGGTGAGTCACAGCTGCTGATGAGAAACTCTGCTATTTATAGAGCCCCAAATCCCAGATTACAATCTGATCCAACATCATGTTGAGAAACTTTTCATATTTGTATTCATATTAAATCAAATCAAACACCGACAGGAATACAAGTCTAGGAGACAAATCTTTTCATTAAATAAATTGTTTAGAATATAAACTACCTGTAGTTTGGTGAAACCAGGGATGTAACCGCACTTTCTGAAGGAATGTGGAGGGTCAATATTAGCATATAAAACCCTAAAAATTCAGTAATAAACACAGATGAACCTCAGAGTCTGTGTGGGTTTGTTGGCAAACCAGCAAAAGAAAAAAAAAAAGGAAACATTTCTGCATTAAATGATATAAAATATGATATATATCACAGTACAATTCTCCATCTGCACAAACTCTCCAACCCTGACCTTGATCTTTTTGCAATCAGTGCATAAATAAATAGCATCCACTGCATAACTGCTTCCATTAAACAAAGTCCAATTGTAACCAAGCGTCCATTGATTTCAGGAAAACACATTGTGGGTCTCTAAGCCTCAGTAAATTACTTGCTGGCACAAACTCAAAATCATATAGGAAGTGTTTGTGTCAGCTCTCGGAGGGACTCGGGTGCAGCTTCAATCTGTTTGCATCTGACTGATGGGACCGGTGAAGCGTGTCCGGCTATAAATACACTCATCACCACCGATACGTCCTGTAGGTGACCAGGAGACGGGAGGATAGACGGCCATAAAGATATTCCATGTTCCCGTCCGCAGTGACCCCCTCAGTTATCTCCCCAAACAGCGTGTGACAGAACGGGAGGCGGACTGACGTGGCGGTCTCACCCGGCCTTTGCTATTTTCGCTCGGCGATGACCCATCCTTGTCACCGTTCAGCACATTAGTGTGACAAAACAGAGCGGGGATGGAAGTGGCACCATCTGTGGAGGACGGGGATGGAAATGAATTGATTTTGTACTCTCTGATGTGCTTCTTTCACACGCTGCTGGAAGATTTTCTTTTGGTTTAGTCAATAATTCCCCCCCACACCCCCTACCCCTCAAAAAAAAGACATTAAACACTGTTGTTTTATGTCTTCTTGAAAGAGATTCGACAGCGACAGTAGATGTTGGAGGAGCTCTTAACCACTTTATGCATTTGAAGAACAATGTTTAGGGATTTTAGTATCAACTATGAACTCTGAATATTATTTTTTAAGTATGCACAGGGTCGCCCCCCCTACAGGCTGAAACACGCTATTGCACTCACATATCCTCCTATCGGTTCCGATTTAGTACCGTCCTCCCTGCTCCCCTGACGATGTAAACTGCAGACTAACGACACATTGAATCTGTTTACGTATCCGACAGAACACATTCATCCTCAATGGAGAAGAGCGCCCCCATCCCCCCGCCCAGCACGGTGCATGATGGCGGCGGTAGAGGCGAGTCGATGGAACGCTGGAACTTGGTGGTAAAGGATGTGCAGGACCCATGCAGCTTGCACCTAAACCTCTTAATCTTAAGTTGGCCGTTATGTTAGAGACAGGAAAGCAGATCCGAGGTCTGCGTGCTCCACAAGCCCGTAAGTATCAACGTGGCACATTGTTGCCTTGTTCCACAGACGTTTACGTCCGATATAGGATGAAAATGACCTTCTGTGTGAGTTATCAGCCTTTCGTGAAGCAGAAGCACAACAGGAGCCGTCCGAGCTACAATTACAGGCTGAGCATTCTGGTGTGGGAGTTAATAAAATGGATGAGGAGCGGAGCGCCAATCCTCCGCCAGCGCTGTTCAACAGGTCAGCGGGGGAGACGGAGGATGCACAGCGACAGGAACATGCTAAGTGGCTACGTAGGCGGTGTTGTCTCAGATTTCAATTTTTGACAGTCCGCGGTGTCGGATCGTGAACCACCCGGAGTCGCCGTGTGTAAAAACTGATAAGGTCAATTCTGCTTGAGGTCGCTTGTGTTTACAAGATTAGAAGGAGAGCAGTCGGCGAACGCAACCGTCCGCTGAGGTTGAAGAATCCAGCGAACACGATGATACTTCAGCATGTTGACTGAAAATGACAAGAACGGGACGTCAGTGCAGAACAGGAAGGCCACTAAGTTAATTTAGTATAAGTGATACGTCCAGGAGATTAGAGAAGACCAGGGCGGTTTCACAACCTTTACTTCTGATACGTTGGTCTCTACGGGGTATAAAGACCTTATTCTGCAGAAATTAACTTGATTTACTTTACTTATAGTGCTTCGTCGTACAGAGAACAAACTAACATCAGCTGAAAGGGAAAGTTCTGCAGTTTATGTTAAGATGTGGTCTGTGACAGCAGTGATTGGGTCTGATGTTGACAAAGGCCCAGAAGTGGAACCAGATGTACGCAGATTGCATTTCAGAGTCAAGATATTATTTTCTCAGACGAGCATCATCAGCACCGTCGGAAAGGTCAAGTCGTGTCCCTTTGCTCCACCTCGCCCGACGAACACTTGAAGAGCAACCCAGCCTTTGTGTAATCCTGCAGACAGACGGCCACTCAGGTGGAGCGCACACCTCCACCTAAGCCGATACAGAAGATGACGGTTGTTCTTATCTAAAACTGATCCGACCTTTGGACAATGCTAAAGCCCTCAACCAAGGCAGGTGACAGGTCATTTACTTTAGGTCGGGATGTTTCCTTACACGAGTCCTCAGAGGATAGAGGCGGTTTGTTTGCTTTTAGATGACTTTGAAATCAGAATTGTATTATTTTTAATCTGAGGATTCTGGATTCTGAATTTAATCTCGGAATTCTGAGCTTAGAATTAGAAAAAAAAAGGCGAAATTCATGAAAAGCATTTTTCCGATGGCACTAATCTTCTTCTTAGTCCACTTTCCACTGCACATATAAAAGATACAGTAAAGCAATTTCTTGAATAGGCAACTTCAGTATTTTCAGTGTTGTTTCTACACTGAAAAGACGACAGAAAACAACCTGTGAAAGTCCTTTTTCTTCTCCATAAAGTTATAAAGAAGTTGATCACTGCTTCAGAAGGT
>CAAKHC010001947.1:266-13673 GCA_901007825.1 Macroramphosus scolopax | reverse complement strand
CAACGGAGTGACCTTGTTCAGCTTAATGCAGCTGCAGCTCCTGAACATCTCCTGCTGCTCGTCTCTCCAGCAGAACAGTCTCCTCTCTCCTCCGTTAGCTGCAGTCTGACGTTTTACTTTAGGACTTTTAGTAGTTATATTAAGTCTCTGCTCTCTCTTCTATATGCTTTGTATTGCATTTGCGTACATGTTGTATTATGTGTGTGTGATTCAAATGCTGTGGGACAAGAGACGTAGGAAGAAATTTTGAAAGGTCCTTTGTCATCCTTCTTATTATTCTGCAGGATACTAAGCACACATTAATAGTAATGTTAATATTATATCTCAAAATAGGTTTCCCACGCTGAAATGTCCATGCATGATGTCTCTCTGCTGACAAGTCTAGATAGAAGAGATGAAGAAGGGATGAACCAGTGAGGAACAATGATAGAGGAACTGTCCATTCAGGTAAACAGAGAGAGAGAGAGAGAGAGAGAGTCCTGCAACTTCCATTGCAGATTGTCAGCAGCTCTCTGGAGAGTTCCCCGTCCTCATATCCATCAATTATTTACTTTTTAAACACACCTGGCCGCTTCCTCTGACCTTTGAAAGAGTTTGAGGCTTTTCAGTCAATTAAGAGACATTTTTGAAGCAGCTGCTGTGCTGGCGACCTCATCCAGATCCCACTGAAGAGCACGCCACCGATCCAATTTGCAGCATAAACAAACAAAAGACCGTATGGAAAAAAAAAAAGCTGCCTAAAGACCATAATTATGGAACGGGAGCCTCGAAAAACAAAAGCTTTTTCATTTATTTATTTTTCCCAACACAAAGGCCTTTGGGAGAAATTTGCCGCGAAACAAAATCTGACAAACTGGAGAATAACAGTGGAATAAAGGTGTGTTTAATGAGACGGAGGACAGGAGGGAGGATGAGGGGGAAAACAAAGAGCGATCTTCCATGCCGATTCATGTTCTGTCCAGGAAAAACGAGAGGTGTTCCTGCCATATGTCCATCGCACGCAATTAACCGCTCACATCAGAAAAAGGTCTCCTCAAGCGTGGAAATAATGAGAAAGAGAGACATAGAGCTGTGCAGTATGTTCCTCTCCTCCGTTTGGCAGGAAGCTCGCTCTCAGCAGGCACTACAGATCTTCTCTCCCTGCACCGATTCCATAAGGATTAGTGGGGAAATGGCAGAAATCAATGCACTGAGGAGTTGGCCTGTATGACGAAGATGCTTGGATACGGAGGAGACGAACCGTTCCAGCGAGGAGGGGTATTAGCTGTAATCTCTGGGTGCACTCAGAACAAGTCTCTCCATAACATCTCTGCTTTCAAATCCTCACCTGGAGTGGAAAAACCCACAACGGTGTTGCCCGCTAACATACTGTAAGTGAGGAAATGTTGTTTTTTTTTCTGGCGACTTTATTTAATTACGGATGCACAACGTCGGTTTGCTGTGGAATGAATTTAACACAGACAGATGAAGTTAATGAGAATCAGCAACGGTGCAGATTAGGCATGAGCCTGAATACAAATATGGGTTTTGAAAAGCGCGGATAATGTGACAGAGACTGATATTTTATTGCCCAAATGTTCAATATTATCTGGGAAGCTTTGCCACGATTACTGCGCTAATGCAGCATGTATCATGTCACCTGTGGCATAATGAACGACTCCGTCGTTATAATTCCCTTGACTTTGCGCACAAAGTCATCCAGAATTTGGTGGGGCATCGTTGTGCCGCTCCACGTACGTAGCACACCTACCTGCTAACACGCCGTCAGCGTAGCAGGATAATGGAAATGTAAAGTAGGAGGTGGGTTTCTGGGTCCAGCGCCCCTCGGTGAGCCTGCCTATTCAGCACACAGCTTCTTAGCCATTAGCCAGGTGTGTGATTGAGGTTGGCGCTCCCGCAGTCAAGCTAGCCTCGTCTTTCGTTTCCTCCTTTACCTTTCCACTCCCCCGTACTGCTGCTTTCAGCAGAAATTAGCCGTATTAAGGCACTGACTAATCGCTTCCTGTTTTTCCCTTGCACTGCACTTGCTGGCCGGGCAGCTGCTGTAATAGGTAACGCTAGCCTCGTACGAAAGCCAGACCATCTCAATCAATACGCGCCCCAGGGCAAGGACGGAGATTGAGGAGAGAGGAAGGAGAACAAGATGCTGCCTAATTCAATGAAATAGACATTACCCAGTGCTCGCAACGCGCCAGGGCATGAGTAATCATAGACAAATTCATTTTAGAGCCCAGGAGCCCAGTATTGCTTTCAATTAAGGGCAGAGTTTAGAGTGAGTGGGGGGTATATGGTGGGAGTCGGTGGGAGTGGGCAGACAGACACACGGGGAAATTCACACAGAGCTCAGATCAGTTTCTGTTGACGTTTCCAATTTGTAGTCCAGGTCTTCTCCGGGCATTTAGTGAAGCCGGTGTGGTCGGTCTAATGTTTACTTAACCGGTTCAATCGGCAAGAGGAGAACTGTTGTTGTTGTTGTTGTTTGCCAAGGAACACAAGTAGGATGCTGCTGGTGGAGTGCTGGCAAAACACGCTGGGGTATAGGAGGTGGTGGTCAATCCAGACTGGTTCCCAGAACTGATAGTGAAGCAAAGGTTTGAAAGGGTTCACCACCACTGTTCCAGTGTGGATCAGTGAAATGTTAATTTTTGTTTTCAACGTGAAAGTTACAGACGTTTGAATGAACCTGAAAGGAGTCAGACCGTCATCCAACCTCATATCTTTGATAAGAGTCCCGACCTGAACGTGCTTGTCTAGAAATATTGAGTCTCAGTGATAGCGCCACGTAGTGGTGACAGGGAAGCACGACTGTTGTAACTCCACGCCACATGTGCAGATCTTTACCACAGTTAAGAGGTTTGATCAGAGTGTGCACCTGAAGGCGTTTACTATACGGCGAATGCTGCACACCCCGACACGCGTACGGTGCGAGCGCCCATTTGATGCTGCTCTAGTTCTGATTGTTAATTATATTGATTCATTATGATTTGTTAGGGTAATATTTGTTTAGTTAAATTACAGTTAAGTGATTTAGATGCAAATACAAGAAAACACCAACAAGTCCACTTCTGTTTTAACATACATGTATTATTAACTAAAGTCTTTAGTACAATGACTGAACACTACATGTCAACAAACAGAGATGGAGAGGGGAAGATGGACACTGAAATACAAGACTGCAGCTAAGGACTGAAACCACAGTATATGATATATATATAGATAAATATATCTATATACATTTGTGTGCTTCAGTTACTGGTGGATGGAGGGGAGCCAGATCTCATATGCCCTCGTGGATTTCGGTATTTCTACCAGCATTGTGAAGTTTATTTCTATGAGCCAGCGTTCCTCTGGGATATTGAAGAAGGGGCTGGTTCTACTGCTGGAGGGTTAGTTCTGTTTGCATTAAAACATTAGGAGACTTTCGCCTACTCGGTTGTGAATATGAAGCACGTGTACTGTACGTGTTAACCCCTCCTCAACTCGTCGGCGCCTAAGATTATGAGAATGTACAATTTCAGGCATCACTTGTGGACGTCCAGGGTTGTTTTGAAAGGACAAACGGGATGACTGATCACGAGATCAGCATTTACAACATGTAGTAGTTAATTGTAACCATGGAAACGAAGGTCATCACCAGGCAAAAAAAGGTTTTCCTAATGTTATTAGAAATTTCATAAAACAGTGTGTGCGTGTTGCCGTTCGGATCCTGACTGTAACCACCCAGCTGCTGCCGTGCAGTAACCACTGGAGGAGGCTGTAAACTGGGATGGATATTCATGAGGTTGCAGCGAGAGATGTAAGAGATCCACGCTGTAAAATGCAACATAAAGATGAGAACACAAACCTCCACCAGAGCTGGACAAACCTCCAGCAGTTGTTTGTTTATTAGGAAATAAAAAAGTTATGGAGGATGCATCTCTTCAGGTTCCTGTTTTATTTGATTTCCTGATCGAATTTTCTAGCAAACACACATTTAAATTTGCTTCTGGTCAGCTGGTTCTTAAATGCAACAAGCTCTGGAATATAGTTTTGTAGCCTCTGTTTCAGCGAGCAACATGCTGATGGATCTAAAGATAAGTAGAATCGAATCATCTGAACCTCTTGCAAGCTTTACTACTCAGAAACAATATTCTTTTCTGTGGTTTGGAAATCACAGAAATGTTTCAACATACCAGACACAGTGAGGCCGAGCACATTGAACAGTCTGTACAATCTTATTATTCATCATATAAACCTTTTGTTAATTGTATCTTCTCTGATTGGAGTATTTGACTCACTAAAGTGTTGTTCTTTAAAATCACTTACTGTTTACCAGGTCTTGTTTTGTTGTCATATGTTCTTGTATTATATGTAGTCATCCTTCATCATCAGAGAACCTCCTCCTCCTCCTCCTCCTCGGGGCCCCTCAGCGACACAGAGCATCACCTCGGTTTGAACTGTTCTCATTAACCTGTATTCCAGCAGCAGGCAGATGCTGTCAGCGAGGATGCACGACTCAAAGCAACCACGACTGGCTCGGTGTCTGATAGATTTAGCTTTGCTAACCGGTTTAGCACAACTTTATTGTGTTAATGCATCACCGTTGTGTTAACAGCTTCCCTGTGGCTGAGAATATGTAGTCTGGGTCTGCTCGTCTCCCCTCGGCCCGACCGACTCTCCAACCTCTCAGCCCAAATTAAGTTATTGCCGGCTTCGGGCAGCGATACACCCAGACTACATGCTTCAAAATACTCCTTTACAGTAATGGAAATACCTTAAAGCAGGAGAGACCTGCGTATTTTGAATTCAACGAATGTATAAGTCAAGAACCAAAAGTGGCTCCTACAATGCCAACGATGCAACAGGTAGCAAAAGATGCAAGTTATAAAGGAGGACGTCTGAATGTAGAGCAAGTCATTGGAGTCAGGAGGCCCATGTAGGTTTTCAACTCACAATATGAGTAAAATAAAGACAAAAAGGTAAACGTATTGTAGCTGGTAGCTTCTGTTGGGTGTTAGCGTCATGGCAGTTTCTCTCTGAGGTCCAAGTTGCTCTACGAAGGTTCTGGTTGGGTGATATTCCTTCGCCGTGAGGCCCGAGCAGTGGACATGCTACAATCTAAAGGTAGAAACCTCAGTGGTGGTTGCACAGTTAAACTACAGCTCCCATGTAAAGGTAGCTCGGCTGTAGGAGGTGACCTCTGCGACGGGCTCATCAGACACGGTGTCCGTCACAAGAGGTTTCAAAAGGAAAATGTTCATTAAAAATTAGGATATATTCTTTTAATAACACAAAAAAAGACGCACAAAGACACACACACACGCCCTGTTAATGCATCTTTTAAAAATCAACAATTCATTTGAGCTTTGCACACGGCACCAATGTCTGGATGATCTTGCGTGTCGAGCAGGGAAGTGAGCTCACGTTAACGGGTTAAAGGTCTGAACAGCCAGACTGAGCAAAGGTGGTTGGTTGTTAATTTGTGTGCGTCACACAATAGTCAATGTGATTGTTGTGTGTTCCAGGTGAACGTCAGCTCACCGAAGGAAACGAGAGCAGAGTCGATGGGGTTTTATTACAGGTTGCAGTAAGTCCTCAATAGATCTCCTACTGCTTCAATTTGCTGTTTCCGGTGTTCCGGGGCTCCGGATAACAATCTGCCCCCAGTGTGCCCAGTGGCCACAGCTCAGCTCTTTGAATAAACACTCAGGTGTTAAAGCATTCTGTGACATTTCAGCCGGGGCCCCCCCATCAACCTGCTCTCAGAGTCTCTGCAGAGAGTGACGACTGCTGCTCTGGCCGTAGGCTCTCACTCCGAGGACGTTTTCTATCAAAGGAGAACTTTCCACACATGCAAACATCGACTCAGCAGCTTCCTCATGACTTGTCTGAGCTGTTTCGGGGTTCCCTGTCAGCTCACGCTGCAATCGCCATCAATCCGAGATGGACAGTCTGAGAGGAACTTCAGCAGTGGAAACCGAACATTGAATTCACCTACTATGTATGTTGCTGAGGCGCAGCAGGAATAAAATCATCCTAATAATGACTTTCTGAGAATCTCCATTTACCACTTGAATGGAAATCTGATGTTGATGCTGCCTTTCAGCAGCTGCATCTGTTTGGGGCTCGTGATGTTTATTCTGAGAGCGATCTTTAATTGCAATTTAGATGACTTGGCAGTGCGCGCTATCAGCTGTTTCACAGGATATGAGCTCGTAAGGAAATGTCATTCCTGTCTGATGTATGCTCGGATACGTGTTACCGGTGTCACAGCAACAGTTCATCTGGTGATGAAAGTGTTCCTCTCGTGTTCCCCAGGTATCTACGGACCAGACGAGGGCTGGGCCACGGCCTTCCCAGAGTGTAAAGAAAGGAGCCAGTCGCCGATCAACATCGTGGACCAGGACACCAAAGTGTCCACAGAGTATCAGGAGCTGACGCTGGAGGGCTTCGACGCCGAGTCCTCCAATAAGACATCTATGAAGAACACTGGCAAAACAGGTACAAGAGAGACGGAGCCGCCCTGGTTTATAGTGATTTATCCTTCATGTAGCCAGATGTGGAAGGGAAGATAAGCACATGTTCATTTAGGGAAGACTTATTAATTAATAGGATTAATTAAGCATTCAGCAGCTTTCAAATATATTGTCAACTCTGATACCAAAGAGTATTATTTAAATAAACTGTGTCTATGATTAATAATTATACCAATATGACCCCGTCCTTGTATTCTGTATCGATCAACTACATCGTAATCTGATTGGCTGATTTCCATAGAATCTGCTGCCAAGAATAAACCTGCAGAGCCTTTCATTGTCAGGACAAACGTCACCATCATGGTTTGCAGGCTGTCAGAATGCAGAGCACAAGACGTCACCATGCAAGTGGCTGATAGGCTTTACTGGCTGCAGCGAGCACTATGGATACAGAGGAATCCATTTATTGATAATTATAGATGCATGAACATCCTAATGCAGGAGGTCAATGTGTTTGTGCTGCAGTCTGTAAAACTAGTTAAATCCTCAGTAACTCCCAGGTTAGCTGCATGCTGCACTTTTACGGTGTCTTTCCACCTTAAGGGCAATAAAAGCGCTTTACGGTGTTGATTCATTCACCCATTCACACTCACACTCACACTCACACACCGCTGTCGCTACGAGAGCTGCCAAGCTGCTAATACATTCTCACACATTCATACGCTGATGACACTTCAGGAGCAAATTAGGGGTTCGGTGTCTTGCTCGAGGAAACCGCTAAGCAGTCCACAAGGTGAACTCCAGTTACAGCTGATGATGTCATCTAAAGATGACATCACCTGTTGCACCTTATTCTAACGTTGCAGCCATGTTCTAGGATTTGATAAGAACAAGTTGCATATGTTATTGAACATCTTATTGAGTGAAATCAGATTAAATCAAAAAGAAAACTTTCCAATATTAGCCAGTCATGTTGTTCGTAAACGCTCCTCGGTTGTTCCTGACAGGATGTTCGGAGGTTTATAATCCTGCGACGTTACACAGCGCTGAGAGAATGAAAATCAGACGTGTGTCACGTCTAATAATTCCACCTCATGTGGGCAGGTGTCTGCGTGTCAGACTCCTGTTGCATCACTTCCCTGCATATGAGTATAAAATGAGACAGGTGCAATATGCAGCAAATCATTCCTGCTGCAGATTACACATCCCGGTTTCATTCAGACATGTCGCACCCACATTAGTACGAGTGCAATGGCAGGTGTCACCGCCAGCAGGAATCAGCACCGGGCCATCTGCAATCAGCTCTCTTGACATCTCGAGGACCCTCCTTGACAATTACAGGTATTTTTCAGAATTCCAGGTTGTCAGGAAGATGGATGATCCTTTCCCCTCAGTCAGGAAATTGAGTTGAAAGGCTTTTAGGAGGAGGAGTCCGTATGAGTTCGGTAAGGCCGTTGACAGCACTCAGAGTGCAGCCCAGAACGCAGCTGTTTGTTCAGCCCAGTTGTGTTTTACATCCCGTTTGTTTAATCGCGGATGTGTGAGTCATATGTGATGAAACAAGCTGCAACAGTTCGTCAATAGGACAACGACTGAGCAGTTGTCATGTAAAGACGAGTCGTTGACTGCAGCAAACAGACCACAGACATCATATCTGATATGTCCCGTGTTCATCTTGGACATCAGATCCTGATCCTGTGGAATAGAAACGAGTCTGAATACGAATATTAATCCAGATAACCTGGATTTCCCACGATGTCTGTGCCCTGAATGCAGCACTTCCCTCCGCCGATACAGCTGAGGTTGATTGTTAATGCGAGTTCCAAAACAGCGACCGGTCCATGAACTCACCACATCACAACCATCATGCACCTGCACGCTCCTGCTCTCCATCTCTGAACTGATCTCTTCAACCAGCCGCCCTCCATCCAGCAGAACATCTGGCTGTTTGTCCACCGATATTCAAACATCTCCTTCATACAACCTGATTACTGCCGAGGTCTCCGCGCGTGTCTTCCGATCAAACTTACAACAAACTTCCAGGGTCGTGTTTGTCTCCACCGGTGTGACATGTGACATCTCCAGGTGAGATCTCACCTGCTGCTGAGCTGCAGCACAGCATCAGCAGGCGGAGCCGCTCCCGACTAACTGCTGTCATTGGCTTTCTTGCTTCTCCCTCTCTGTCTGTCTCACCGTGTAAAGTTCACTTCTGCTAGCGTGACAGCACAGAAAGCCTCTGCTGCCTCGGGAATGGATCAGGAAGAGAGACACGTACCTCACTAGCACGGACGCTTGGAGGACTGTGGCAAACATGCAAGATACAGTCGCAAACTGTACAGGTGGGAGCTGATAGATAAACATCACTGTGTTGGAAAGGGAATCACTAAACTGAACAAACTAGTGCTAGTTGTAACTAAAATAATGTTCTTAAGAGGCTCTGAAAACAGTCCAAAGGTTCTGGGTTGGTCGCACCAGCTCATGACGCCGGCACAGAACAGTCACATTTGTTGTTACAGGCGGAGAATCAATTATACAATTATGCACTCAGGCACACGTCAACTGACTTTCACAACAGAAGCAGTGGCGAGGTTGGATTCTAAACGTGGCTCCTGCAGCTGTTTACGGGTTCCTGGGGTTCAAGTCACAAGACGTCTGACAGCAGATTTGCATTGTTGCTAAAATAAAACGTGAAGGCTTCAGCTGCCGGAGAGCAGCGTGTAAATCCATTAGTGCCAGATTACATGATCCCACACATGCTACTGTAATAACGCAGTGACTGTGTGCCGCTCCGACTTCAGTATCCTCATCTGTTGTCCTGAAGACTGGAGTCATCGTGTTGTTCCTGACCATCGGGACACATTCCATTACGTGATGAACCACATTTGCACGCTACTTCTCTGACTGACAGGCAGATAACAAACTGCTGGATAACATACGATCTTCTCAGTACTGTAATACACTAAAGTAGGAAACAGATACAACGACAACAGACAGTCAGTGCCCGGCAGCGTTTCATCACCCAACGTGTCGGAGGACAGGTGATATCCAGCCTGCTCGGGCTCTGCTGCCCTTTGCTTCACCTTGCTGTTGTGAAGCTTCTTCGGTGGAAGTCACCTGACAGCACGGATCTGCTCAGCAGTGGACGACATGCTGGAGCTCGTCCTTGGTGAAGTGTCGGGCCGAGGAAAGCTGGAGTGCAAGATGTGAGATAAAAGAGGTCAACGCTGAGGGAATATACTGTCTGTGTGTCTTAAATATTATATAGAAAAATAAGAGAACAGGGACACATTTTAGATTCCTAGAAATCCAACAGGGCCCCTGAATACCTGCCTGTGTCCCCTCTGATGGGAGCGTGAAGGAAACATTTATTACTAGAAGTGAATCTCTGCCCAAAGCTGACGGTTTACGTTGAATTAATATCAGGATTTGCAAAAAATCCGACACACAACTTTCACCGATCTTCAAGAAGTTGATCTGAATCTGAACCTTCACCCAGATTTGTCCCAAAATGTAGAGGATTATTCAGTGGGTCATTAACTGACCTGCTGGAAGTAACTGGAAGAACAGACCTCTGACAAAGACGGTAACAGACGGACGGAGGCTGGTGGATTCAAGGACATTACGGGCAGAATAAACGGTGTAAACCAAGAAGGACTCGACGCTCGTCTAAAGTCCACTGTGGTCAAGTCCAGGTTTCATCTGGTGGTCCAGGTCTGTTCTACCTCCAGACACAGACGGCTGGCCTACCTCTGACGTCCTGAGGCTCCTACAAGCTTTGTAAAGCAGCGGCCTGTCTGACGTGTTTGGGCCCGGAGCTCAGTGATGTCAAGACCACGAACATGACATTAACTCTTATTACATTGAAGTATAACTGAGTATCTCTCCGCAGCCTCGTTGCCGTACCTATTCCCATTGACTGATGAAGGTGACAGAGAGTGAGTGAAGGTCCCGTCCACCTCCGGGTCGGTGCCTGATGAGCAGGTGGAGGCATGTCGCTGAGGCGTGAGACATCTGTTTGTTTGAGCGCGGGTAGCTCAATCAGGCGAGGCGGACACACCGAGTGTTGTCGCTCCCCGTGGGGGTGCACCGGCCAGCTGACCTTCAGGTGGAGCGTCGGTATCCCCGGCACCGCCTTGCAGTACGCTGGGAGTGACAGACAGACAGGGAACCCTTTGATGCAGAGCCTCCGACAATGAAAACAATCTCCCTCAGGCGACCGAGGTAAAAAAAAAAGAAGATGATGATGATGATGATGATGATGGCCACCTGCAAAGTGAGAAACACAGAAGAGGATGATTTAAATGGATTTGCGGGCGCTGCAGCATGTTGAGAGGCCTGTGAAAATGCTAACACAAACAACAGCTGCGAAACAAAATGGCGCGCAGCTTCTGCTCTCCCCCCGCTACATAATGCATGGCTAACAAGACAAATGTCCCCGCGTCGCGCACATGAATTATGCATGGATCCTGTGCTGTTTCTAAACGACAGATGAACGTTTTATCTGTGGAGGGATCGCTGAGTGGAGATGCTGCTGAACGCTGTGATGGAGCCCCCCCCAACCCCCCCCCCCAACCCCCCCTCCTACTGTAGAACAAACTCGATCCACAACTTCCCGTTACTTTGCTTGTCAGCTGAACTCTGACTTCACAGCCGTTTTAAAAATAGCTTCCAATTGACACTGATTAACCGAAGCGCTCCGAGAAGCCCTTTTTCTTAACTGCTTTATTCTGAGAAGCGAACATGCAGACGGATTCAAGTCATGCAGTCTATTTAATGCTTCCAGCGTTACAGTCCAAGTTCTCAGTAACCAGATCTGTAGTTTAAAAAATGAAAAGATTCAAGAGCATGTCGTGGTTATAGACTTTGATCATCCCGGTCTGATGGTTTAACAAAGAGAAGCCGTCTGAGGAATTGGAAGGAAAAGCAATTAGCCCCCCTGTTTAATTTAATAAGTTACAGGTTGGCAGTCGATGGTGATGAATGTCCTCGTGTGCCAAGTCTGAAGATGCTGCATGTTGGAGCTTCACCTCGCAGGTGTGAAAAGACTTTATAGGAGTGAAAAGAGAAACTGCAGAAGTCAATATAAGTTGCACATTTGGAATCACACCAGTTAGATAATGTTCTCCTGCAACTCCCCTGAAGTCGAGGTGGTCAAATGTAGGAAGTTTCCAAATGAATGCGACTGATTGATTAGATGATAAATGACTCACAGAGTCAACGATCTTACTGTCTGTACATCTGAGCCCCTGAATGGACTTTCAATGGACGTTCAGCTCACAAGCCGTCGGCGTGCAAAATATTTCCTTATTTATAAATTCTAGACTTTTTAACGATTGAACAAGAAGTTCACCGGAGAGCAGAGACCTCCCGGCCAACAGCCGGATCCACATCCGACATGTTGTAGAAGTACTATAGATATAACGGAGTTCCACATGAAGGTTCATCTAATATTTCTTGAGAAATGAGTATGAAGTTAAATGAATCATGACTCAGTAACACTTCAGTTTTACCTGCAATCACCTCCCAGCTCCTGCTCCGTTACAGAAGAGTGAAACGATAACTCAGAGAGGAAGTTAGAGGAGATGTCGTGACTCTTCATGTCAGTCAGCTTCCAGTTGGACTGAGTCTCCTACCTAGAACGAACACAGTAGATGCAGTTAAGGTGTCTCTCTCCTTCTTGGGACAGGCTATCTGTTTAGTGAAGTCACTCGGGTGTGTTTAGAAAGTCCGTTCAATCAGGTGACATCATGAAGGACTAATTACTCATCCTGTTTGTATTCATCTGAAGACATTAATGTGTGGAATGTTTAAGTTGTACGTACATAATTGTATGTACAACTATAAAAATCCATTTTGAACCTCAACAACAAGCCATCCAATGAACCTGTCTGACCTCCAGCTGCTGTGACATCATCGAAGCTCGATGCTACTTCCACTGTCTCATGTTCATCCATAATATATACTGCACTGGATTACGGCTCCAATTATTTGGGAATTTGTTTGAAGGTAGTTGACTTTTATTTTCCCGTTTTACTTCGCGAGGCGGTGATCCCTCTAATCTAAATGTAAATGTTTGTGCAATTTCTAAAGCACTCCGCCAACATGTTGGCACGTTGATCCGATGTCACCTGACTCCGAACGCGCCAGCCGTGCCGACACTGAGACGGCTCGACTGTTTGTCCGACTTAATGGCTGTCTGTTTAATTTTAATGAGACACAACTAACCATTCCAGGTCTGTGTGGGAGTTTGGTAAAGTACACAACGTTGTGTCCCCGGTGTTGGACGGACAGCAGAGCGTCCCTCCCTCACTTCCTCCACTCGTTTGGTATGTTTGGACGGGCAGCGAGCCACGGCAGCCGGACTGAAGTCCACTGGGGGTTTGAAATGAGCTTTACTGATGATAGAATTCATGTTCTGGTTTCAGGGCTGTTTTCTTCTACAGTGTTCATCAGCCTTGTGGGTTATTTTTGGGAGGAGGGGACGGGAGCGTCCTCCTCCTGTCCTCTAGCTTCGTGAAGGATTCATGAATAAGAACATCGATGGACATCAGAAAGAAAAACAAGGAAACATTCTCAATCATAAAGAGAAAAGATTCCTGGCTGATGATTCATATTACAACATAAACGTGTTCCTGACACCCTCAGTGTTGTTTCCTGATGTGTCAACGCAACTGTTGACGTCTGCTTGACTGTCGGAGAAACAAACAGCTTGAGGTGACGGAAACATCGCAGTCTGCTTGTCACGTCTACCCAGAATGCAACGTTGTGTGGAGGGAAGTGGATGGAGGTTGATAGATGCTGCTGAAGGCATTTTAGTCAGAAACAGGAGCTACACACACACACACACACACACACACACACACACACACACACACGGTCATCTTCTCTCTCTACAGTGTAGTCAAAATGAAGTTATACTTTACATTTACGTGGAAAGTGAAACCCATCCATC
>CAAKHC010001943.1:8527-25057 GCA_901007825.1 Macroramphosus scolopax | reverse complement strand
GTCTGGCTCTGACGGCTCTGAACTGGTTCAGGTCACCATTAAACATGGCGTCCAGTCACATCCAGCCACGGTGTCCCACAAGGGTTTAGTCCCCAGTCCATTCTCATTCTGTGTATACTGGTGTATGTTCCTCCGTACCGAAGCAGACGCCGGCGCTGACCCAACCCGGACCCAACAGAGGTGGTCCTGCTCTGATCCAATCCACACATCAAAGTAACTCCGGATCAGTGCTCCAACCCACGATGCCTCGCCTCCATTGAGGCCAGTCAATCTGATTCCATGTACCATCATTATCTGAAGGAGGCAGTGTAACCAAACATGTGACACACCGGTCAGGAAAAGGTGTGAACAGCAGGTCGTTCTGGACGACGTGGCCTCGCTCTGACGGACAAACACGTCGGTGTAATACAGTAACGATTGTTTATGTCACCAGAAATGTTCTACTAGTTAATAAAACGTTCAATTTTGGTGAGAAGTTTAAAAAGGAGCTGAAACTGAAAGTTACAGCTGAACGTTGCTGCCAGTTAAACCGGCTGAGCTGCTCAGCAGTCAGAAGATGCTTGCTGTCATAACCAAGACGCAATTTGATTTGGATGTAATTTTGAGACAGTAGATTAATTCATGGGACGCTGACGTAGTATTTTAGCCAAAATGTACCCACATTGTTTATGATTTAAGATGCTGAGCTCCCTGAAAATGAAAGAAGCTGAATTAAAATGATCCTGTTCTCTTCTTGGTGAGGGATGTAGTCATGCACAAGTGTTTTCACAAGTAAAGTTAACTTAAGCAAATTTTACTTTATGAAGAGTATGTGGGTATTATCACTAAAATGTACTTTAAGTATTACATACCAAAGAACACGAGTGTTAACAGATCCCAGTCCTCTGACTGCTGCATGCTCCGATGCTTTGTTTGAATTCAGTCCCTGATCTCATGGACATGACCTGAAGCTCTGTGTGTGCGTTGGTATCAGACACCAAGGAGAGGGACAAACCATCTTTATTACACACTGATGATGAAATCACCAATAAACAAATAACAAGCAACATACGATGATAACTGGTTGATATGAACAACGATCATAAACGAATAAGGAAGCAGGTGGACTCAGGGTAACCATAGTAACCAGGAACCTGTAGACATACAGGTTGGAACAGACCAGAATACTGGACATACTCATCCTGAAGATGATTTCACAAGGACACTGTAGATAACAGAAGCAGCTGTTACCCCAACATGCTGCAACGACAATTTAATTCTAATAATTAAAGGACGGAAATTCAATCAGGAAATGAAGTGTCACTATTAAAAGTGTTGTGAGGGTGAAGAAGGTCGTAACCAGTGTTGGAGTGAAAGACAGTTGGAGGTCTGTTGGTACGGAGACAGGAGGTCAGAACAAAGGCTGATTGGTGTTCCATCATTCACATGATCACACTTCAACTCCTTCTTTAAACTAAACCAACCAACTAAAAGACATAAAGATGCTGCCAGCTGTCCTCCGTCCTCCGTCCTCCGTCCTCCGTCCCCCGTCCTCCGTCCTCCGTCCCAGTAATGGTCCGTGTGAACACAAAGGCCGGCTGTGGGAGGTGGTTACAGACCGCCTGTCTCTATCTGCTCCATCTTAATAAGTGCAGTCATCATTTAGAGTCTAAGTTGCTCTCAGCCTCCTCACTTTAATTATGACGTATCGATTGTCTCGTTAAGTCTAGTTGGCTTAATGAAATCTATTGTTACCTCTAATTCTGTCTTCCATTGTCCCGCCCAGCAGCTCTGTGATCTGTCGACCTGAGCTCTCTTTGTGCCGTCTGGTCTGAGTCCCGGTGTGTGGATGTGTGTTCATGCCTGCTTCTCTTTGTGTGTTTCTGTGTAGGTGTGTTGTGCTGTCGTGGTTTGCTTCACTTCCTTAAACCGGTATGTGTTCCTCAAAGTTTGTGTGTTAGAAGTCGATTGGTCCCAGTTCTAAGAGGCGCTGCTGTCACCATTTATCTGCTGCATCCTGAGTCCCTTCCATTGACTCTCAGCTAATCAATTCACTAAATGATGCAATTATATGCCTCCCACACACACACACACACACACACACACACACACACATTTAAAGTTGAGGTTTATTTTGGATCAATCCCGGCCACTTTGTGTGCAAATTACACGATTGTATTGCTTTCAAAATTCCTAAGGCCGCCCGATTGCAGTAAGCACTGGGTGTGAATGCCTAATAAGAGATCTTGTCCTTCAAAAAGACTGTCGAACACCGGCGGCGACACTGAAGAGAGGCAGAGGCAAGAAAGCTATTGTTGTTTCCTTCACTGGCTCCATTCCTTTATGCCATGTTGTATTTTCAGGCAGCCATTACTGTAAATGGTGTTTTAATGTAGACAACTAGTGTCTTTTAGAGACTGTGAATGTTCATACACTGACAAGTTATTTGTAGTACTGTAAAACCACGTAGTCCAGACCAGAAGAGAAAACAATGCCAAGCAGAGCTGAAGGCAGATAATAGACCTTCAGAAAGTAGAAACTAAATGATGAACAGGGAGGAGGCAGATCATCTTCACGGTCAAACATCAGCCAGCTGCCAACATGAGGAGGAAGACAACAGGAAAGGCCTAGAAACATCTACCAACCACAGATTAGACGTAGGTGAATCCCATTAGTGTTATTACAAGGAGCATGGAGGTAAGAACAGCATCCAACAATGGAACCAGTCTGGATCCAGTTCCAACCTCCAGGGACACACTTCTGACATCTGGGATGCCATTCTTCACTGGTGCAGGTGGAGGTCTGGAACACAGATCCAGGGGTTTATTATTGGCCTGTCTTGGTGTCCATATATTTTTCATCTTTATGTGTCAAATCTACTGCACATTTCAATCATTTCTGTTCAGACCTAAATCTGCAAGCTCTTTTATCAGGTTCACCTTCTGCCCTCTGTAACTGACACACGGAGCTCCACCACGGCACCTGACCCATGAAGGAACCACTCACCCACATCCCTGTCCGACCCGGCCTTCAGCTCCCTCCTCTCTCTTGGCTGCGCTTAGTTCAGGTTTTAACACCAGTCAACTAGAAAACACTGATCCTGGGCGTGACCAGTCCCCTGTGTGTATGTGTGTGTGAGAGCTGTACAAATCTAGCAATCTATTCTTCAGCAGGAGTCTGACCAGTCAAACATGGCTGGCTGGTTGACTGGGGGAATGATGGATGGAGGTTTGGTTAGCTCTGCATCATCTACTCAACATAAAAAGTGCACATGGCAGGCTGAACCAGTCTGTGATTCCATCGGTCCCACAAAAAACCCAGTGGCCAGACAGAAGCATAGGGGTGACCCCAGTAACGTGCAGAGACATATGCAAAGACAATTTTATTGGTGCTCCCAGTGGGCAAAGGTATGGACGTGGTCTGTATTGGCCCTGTCCCAGTGTGCAGAGGTTTAACCCCGGTTGTTCTGGGCAGCTCCCAGCAGACAGCAGTATACATGCAGGTTGTAGGGACAAGTCCCAGCAGGCAAGACTCCAGACTGGGATTTACTGGCCATATCCAGCAGAGTCAGAGCAATACTGGCGATCATTTGGAATAACGGATGTGCCTGTATGATAACTTATATGGCCAATATTCACCCTGTTAGCACCATTCTGTCTCCACCAACACCAAACCAGCTGACTCTTTATCTGATGCAACCAAATGTAGAAAGAAGTTCCCAGCTAGTATTGTGGAACGGTAAAGGGAGTTGATGCTGTAATGCTCAGAATAGTTTACAGGCACCGCAGATCTGCTGATAATTATCTACGTGTTCATGACATCAGGGGAATCTTTCCCATTATACATTGTCATGTAATTAAAAAAAACATTGTATGGCCGCTTTGAAATCTGCTGTACAGAAGTACCTGGTGTGTTTATTAACCCTTTAGAATCAGAGTCCAAGCAGTGTTCTATGACCCACCTTGACTGGTTCATTTCAATGTGAATGGCAACAACCAGGTGAAATGAATATCACAGGTCATCACTGAATGTTGTGCAAGAACGTTGAAACATATTAAACATGGGCCGTGATGATGAAACACCGTCCCTCCACTGCAACAACACGTCTGATCGGTGACACATTAGGTGCTTTAAGATACTGTAAATGGAAAGTTCACAGCTATCAAATGCTGCCGTGCTGTCGAGTGGTGTTTCTATTCATCGGCATGGAATGATGAACAATGTAAACGTCCAACAACACAGCTCGTGTGTGTTATTCCATGTTCCTGCTGCAACAAGAATTCCACTTAAATCTGAACGATGATGTTTCATACACGTCATCTGTCCACTGCAGTACGGTCACAGGGTCGGTGACGATGTTAGTCCACTGAGTGTGACATCAAACCCCACAAACTCAAGGGGACCGTTGATGGTCACTTTATCTATTGTTCAATCCATTTACATTTTGTTTATTAGTTAGATGTGTTTGTCCAAAGTGACAATTGGTGAACAACAGTGAACTAACTGCAGAGCATTTGTTGATTTCTTCAGGGCAATAGAAGATAGATCACAGGCTTGGTTCACAGTGTCGAGGTAAGTTTCATCCCCCACCAGAAGACGACCGGAAGCGTGAGCGCTACAGAACATAACAAAGGCCTTATTGTCAGGAGTTTCTTTGTGTTGTTTCCTTCCGTCTCCTCATTCATATTTATCTTCTGTCCGTCTGCTTCCTCACGGGTGAATCTTATATCACATCTTTGGAAAAAATGGAAAAGAAGAAGGTAAAGGTGGTTAAATATAAAGTTCGAGCTACGCAGACAGATCGACATAGAAAGGGAGAAATGGGAGAGTGAAAGAGAAGACAAGGGGGCAAAGACAGCGAAGAGGAGGAGGGGAAGGAGGAGGGGTAGGAGGAGGAGGAGGCCCAGTAAATCAGCCAGCCTCTTGTCAACACCTCCCAGCAGCTCCCCCCCAGGGGCTTCAGAAGCCACTGAGCTGAGAATAACAAATGGCCGTCATTGGCCAGGCAAAAAGCTGTGATTATAATTATCACATCCCACACTGACCTTGCATAAACCTTAATCCTTCTCCAATGGAGCATTTAAATAGGCTGCCAAAAGCGACAGAGATGAGGAGTGAGAGAGGGAAGGGGAGGGGGAGTGAGGAGGAAGGAGGGGAGGACTGCAGGAAACAGAGGAAATGCAGGCGAAACAAATATAAAGATGTGGAGGCAAGGGGAGGTCAAAAGGTCAGATAAAACAGAGAAGACCGAGGACGGGTATAAAAAGAAGGAAGCCTGTAATGGAGAGATAGAGGATGGAGGGATGAAGTGAGGATGGAGGGATGAAGTGAGGATGGAGGGATGAAGTGAGGATGGAGGGATGAAGTGAGGATGGAGGGATGGAGGGATGAAGTGAGGATGGAGGGATGAAGTGAGGATGGAGAGTCACAATGATCAAATAATGATGTCAGTTTCTTGGGTCTCTGCCGTCGTTTGCTCCTAGAAAGACGTCAGGTTAACGTCTTTATAACAGTTCAATGGACTCAGTTCTTGGGCTGGATATTTATCAATAATAGTGTTGATCAATTGATTCCAAATTTAAATCTAATCTTGTTTTTATTTTGCTATCTTAGATACATGTTATTACAGTGAACCTTTTATCCAATAAATAGAAGGCAATCAATGGTGGTCACATGTTTGTGCTGATCACACTCCAAAGCTTCCTGGTTGTCTCCATCAGTAACTTCATTTAAATGAGAAGCATTAACAATTGTTTGATTATTACTTAGTCAGAAGGTTGGACCAGTATTGGAGGTATTATTCATGCTTGCTCCTCTGATTTTCAAATGCTGCCTTGTTGTGTTGTTTACAGTTTAATGATCTACTTTATCCCGATCTGGATCTCCTCCCCGCACACATGATGTTTGTTGGTCCGTTCATGACTGCCTTTATTCCATTCCCACCAACTAGCTTCAACTTCACAACCTCCCGATTGTCTCCTCACAAACAGGAGTCGACGCTCTCTAAACGGTCTTGCTTGCGGGGAAGACGAGGGGCCCCGATCCAGAGAAGGTCCGTCTCGGGCACAGAACTGGAAATGGAAATGCGTTTTAACTTTTTTTCCCGCAAACGAATCACAGAAGCGTATTTTCATATTTCATCATAACTTCGACCAAAGATCTCCAACCCTCTGTTTCTGTTTTCACAGATCCAGATTCATTTCTGAAAACATCCCAGCAACATCCCAGCAACATCCCAGCAACATCCCATGTCCATCGATTACCTCGGTCTAGGGAACAATCTCCCCTCGTTACTGTCCGTCCAGAGCAACGCTTTGGATCCGTCCAGACAGCTAAACTTAGTCAATCTGATCATTTCTGCATACGTATTTCAGCAACCCTCTTTCCCTCTTGTTCATCTAAGTTCTCACATCCCTTCCTCCCCCCCCTCATCCTCCTCCTCTCTGAAGGGGCGGGCACAGTGGCCGGCGGTTAGACTCTGGCTGTTCCTGGCTTCTTTCTGTGCTCACGTTTTCTCCCACTATAAATTTCCTCTCACTATCATCCCCTCACTGCTCTTCATCCTCTCACTATCATCCCCTCGCTGCTCTTCATCCTCTCACTATCATCCCCTCGCTGCTCTTCATCCTCTCACTATCATCCCCTCGCTGCTCTTCATCCTCTCACTATCATCCCCTCACTGCTCTTCATCCCCTCGCTGCTCTTCATCCTCTCACTATCATCCCCTCACTGCTCTTCATCCTCTCACTATCATCCCCTCACTGCTCTTCATCCTCTCACTATCATCCCCTCGCTGCTCTCCATCCTCTCACTATCATCCCCTCGCTGCTCTTCATCCTCTCACTATCATCCCCTCACTGCTCTTCATCCCCTCGCTGCTCTTCATCCCCTCGCTGCTCTTCATCCTCTCTCCATCTATTAAATGATACTGTTTGTGTGGTCTGCTTAGTGAATCTTGTATAATCTGGACCTTCTGATGAGACAGACCTGAGTGTCAGCTACATGCTATCTACCTACATGCTATCTACCTACATGCTATCTACCTACATGCTATCTACCTACATGCTATCTACCTACATGCTATCATGCTATCTACCTACATGCTATCTACCTACATGCTATCTACCTACATGCTATCTACCTACATGCTATCTACCTACATGCTATCTACCTACATGCTATCTACCTACATGCTATCGTACCTTTCCGACTATAAGCTGCGACATTTTCCCCGTTTTCGACCCGGCTTATATAACGGTTCGGCTAATTATGGATAATTATGCGCAAAAGTAAAAGTGGAACCGCGAGTGGTACGAGAGACCGAACGACAGCGAGACAGACGGTCATTAGGACAGCGAGACAGTTACCGGTCGGTCATAGTCCAGAGCGGCTTATAGTGCGAAAAGTACGGTAGCTGGTCAAGTGAGTGAGTTCATGGCCGCCAGAGTGACAAATATTTGTCAAAGTTTCTCGCTATTCCACTGATATGAGATTCACTATTTGGACAATAGTGCAGCTCTCACAGCTCCACTGTTCTGGAAGACTTCCTACAAGACGTTGGAGCTCGTCTGTGGGAATGTTTGTCCTTCATCCAGAAGAGCATTAGTGAGGTCGACACTGATGTTGGACCAGAGGACCTGACTCACAGTCTCTGTTCTGGTTCATCCAAAGAGGTTCAGTGGGGTTGAGGTCAGGGCTCTGTGGGGGCCAGTCAAGTTCCTCCACACCAAACTCATCCAACCTTCATGGACCTTTGCTTTGTGCACTGGGAGACAGTCCTGCTGGAACAGGAAGGTCCGTCCCCAAACTGTTTCCTCAAAGTTGGAACATGAGGTGAGATGAAGCATTCAGACTTCCTTCACTGGAACTAAGAGGCCGAGATCGACCCCAGAGGAACAACCACAGCATCATCCCTCCTCCACCAGACCAGGTAACGTCCTCCTGACATCCACCAAACCCAGACTGGTCCATCAGCTGGTTCATCACGTCTCCACTGCTCCAGAGTCCAGTGGCGGTGTGCTCTCCACCATCCATCCAGCTGGGCCTTGTGCTCGGTGGTGTCAGGCCTGCATCCAGCTGCTCGGCCATGAAGCTCCCGGCTCAGTCTGGTGCTGATGTTGATGCCAGAGCTGGTTTGGACCTCTGCAGCTGTAAGTTGTAAGTGCACATCCACTAGGTGGCGCTGTCATTGTCAGAGTTCTTTCAGTGACAACGTGCTGAATATTTCCGACCATCGTACCGCTTTGTGAACGCTACTTCAGGAAACCAGCCAGCGCTGTCAGCATCATGTACGGGGGCTACCAAGTTGATCGGTGCAGAGACAGATGTACAGATGTACTGATGTACTGATGTACAGATGTACTTCTACACATTGAACATGTTGTCCAACAGTCCAGAGAACTGCTTTCAGTCTGACTTTCTATCTTCCCTTGAAATGTGATACCCAGATATAACAAACAGTACATGGTGATAACTTGGAGACTCGGAGAAGAACAGCAAGTCCAAGTTTGAATCCAGGCAAACTCTTAAACAGCAACCCCCCCCTCCAACGGTAATGTAGCCATTTTGTAAAGGTATTGGAATGAATTGATTAGCTGTGAAGCCGGTCTGGTGGAGCCAGCGCAGTGTAGCAGCTCTTCAACAGGGCGAGGCTTCAGGTCAGAGCTGGGTTGGCCTTCCTGAGGTTGGGGCTGCTTTGCTGTGATATACAATTCAACTCACTAGTTTAATCCAACGTTGTGCCATGTTACAGGCCCGTCCCTGCTACAGCCTGTTCACAGAGATAATCCATGAGTATGGTGACGGCGGTATGTCGCTCCTCAGCCTGATAACACGTTGAGGGACATCAAATTCTGCTTTTACTGAAACATTATAATTTATTATTGGGAGCACTGGTGGCCTGACCTGTGCCAAGCAGTCAAATCTTTGAGTTCACGTCCCTGTGGGTAAAGATTCATGTTCATACCGTAGGTCTATATGCCAGGAAACTAATTGTATATGTTTTGTCTGAAAGCAGTTAGATCATTTCACCGGAGAGCTTCTTCTAAACTTCCGTTCAATCACAACAGCAGCTTTTAATAGGCATAGTGACCTGTAGATAGTTATTACGGTAATAATAATTATTAATTATTGAGCAACCGACACTGATTATGAGACCAAGAAATAAAATACATATTAATTATGAAATGTGCAAATGTTCACAGTTATAATTATTCAACAACATGTCACTGAATCTCTGCTTTTCAGCATTTGTAATTTATATCTGACAATTAAAAATGTAAAAAACTTAGTTTATACAGATTGTAATATACACTGAACAGTTTTAAGGATTCATTTCTATTATGTCATGAGGAAAACATCTATATAGTGGATTTAATAATAATAATAAAAAATAAATCTGAAGTGATCCTGTTAATAAATAATAATCCCCATAAATATATAAATCCATATAAATCTCATAAATTCTGCCTTTGACAAACAAACACTTTGGATTGTGGCTGTCACAGAGGTGTTTCCTTACATGTTTATTATAATGTTATTATAATGCTGACTGTTACACTGAAAGGTATTTCTAATATTTTCACAATTACAAATCTAAATGCGAAGAATATTAGAAACACCTTGTAATATGATGCAATCCAGTACAACACCGCTACTAACTGACCTGAATAATACACATTAAGTAAAAGGACCAACTAAATAAGAACCGGTGTAATGAAGGTGTGATGAAGGTGTAATGAAGGTGTGATGAAGGTGTGATGAAGGTGTAATGAAGGTGTAATGAAGGTGTGATGAAGGTGTGATGAAGGTGTGATGAAGGTGTAATGAAGTGCCCAGTGAGGATAACGTCACGTCATCATAAAAGTCCTGCAACTCAAATCACTTTCATTCACAAATTTTCAGCCAATTATTTTTTCAATTAATTATTCATTCACCTATTTAGTATGAAAGGTTTTAAAATATTTAAAAACTATTTGATAACTAAATCTAACGTATGACGTATTGACGTACGAAGACCTGCTGAGTCAGACCGACTGTGTGAAACACATCATTCAGTTAATGTGTCACTCTGACTGTCAATAATAATGTTAGAATCATACCTGATGTACATAAACAGCCACATTCCATCAATATAACGGTTCAGCAAATCAACAAAGACTCTGCTGTGAACCTTGTGTAACCTTGAAAGTTGCGTTTTCTGTCAACTCGATGAGATTCACTGATTGTGGGTTGTTGATTCTGTACGACTGTTCTGTTGGTTGCATCCAGCCAAGTCTTTAAGGAACAAAACAAATCTAGTAATGAGGTCATTAATTAAAAAAGATGTATTTGATGTTGACCAAATGTCAAGCAATGCTGCTTCAACTGTTTCAGTCCCAGGCTGCAGAGACTCAGACGTCGGTGGAGGACCAGTGATTATTCATGGAGCACTGCAGAGTGAGATCAAAACTGATGATGACAGGAATGCAATCATTGTCATTCCAGACTATTCGCTAATCACACTTTAATCAATTAAATTTGTAGCGTAACCAAAACTGTAAGTGCTCTGCCTCTGCAGTCGTCACTTAGTGAGAGTCCTGTACTACAGGTGAGCTGGTGATGGGTCACAGCAGCTGGAGAGAATGAAATGAAATGTGTTTGCTGCCAGCAGCCTGCTTGTTTTGAATGGAGGCAGCAAACCAGTGGCGTCTGGCCAATAGAGGGCGCTGGGGCAGCGCCCCCTCCCTCCACTGGAGTCATTTCATTTCATTTCATTTTTTTCAAATTTATTTCGAACATTAATTTTTTTAAATGGATGTGTTCAAAATGTACGTTAATGATTAATATATAAAATCCAAACCACTATTCCATTATCTTTCTTTACCCTCTCTCTCCTTCTGCAGTCCAAAAATTGCCCAAACAAGTGAAGCAGCTCAACCAATTGCTGACCGAGAAATTCACATAGCAACAACAATTCAGCCAATTAGCATCCTGAAATGTGATGGCCAACGGGCGGGTAATTCTTAGCCCAAGCACTCAGCCTGTGTGCGGAAATAGATCGTATACTCGAAAGTACTGCTGGATTTCAGTCCTCCACAAATTCTGTCCTGTCGCGTTTATGGAATCCTGTGGAAAACAGGACAGGTTGGGTGGTAACATGTACGGTACCAGACCTCGGACCGGGCTGACCCATGAGCTGTCAACAAGGCTCAGACATGGTAAACCAGAACGCCGTGGCCAGCTTCAGTCAGGTAAACGCTCTCTTCTGCTTCCCTTGCTTACTTTTTAAACATTTAAAAACACGAAGGCACACATGGAAAGTGTTGTGGAAGTAGCCATGCTAGGCCAGGTTACGATCGCCATCGTAACTGATTGGGGTTAGAGAGCACAATGAAGAAGTCGACAAGAACCGACATGCTTTGTCGAAGATAACTGATAGTGTAAAGTTTTGATGAGCTTGGTTTGTTCATGATGAGGCCGCAGCGTTAACAACCCTGGCGTTAACGGGATTTAGTAGATCTACTGGCCTCATTAGACGGCGTGTTGGAGGAGCTACCTTAGAAGAGCTACCGGCTTCAAAGGCAGCTCAAACACGGTGACAAGTTAAATGTTGGACTGTATGCTGTCAGTTAATTCTGGAGGAATTAAAAACTGCTAATTATCTTGCTATTACGGCAGGTGAGACAACTGACATTTACAGCCACGGCCAGTTAGTGCCTGTGCTCCAGTACATTGAACCACATAACGACATACGAGTGTATCATTCTTCTTCAGAATGCGACCACAGACCCAGTGGCCACAGCGCTGATGGAGAGGCTGAGCACATTCCTGCATGGGGACAACAGAGCAAACCAATCGCCCGAGCTGTGATGGGGCAGCTGTGATGGGGGAGCTGCAGGTGGAGTCCAGCACAGAGTGAAGGACGTCCACTGAAGAACGCACTATGTCCACTGCTGTGCGCATCAGCTGAACCTCATCGTGCAACAGGGAACATCGTTCATCCCCGAGATTGGAACTGTTCTTTCAGACCTTGGTGGATTTGCTGCATTTTTCTTCAGGACATTTAAAGGACGCAAAGACCTGGATCACGTTTTGGGACTTCCTGCACCTCAACGACAAGATGGAACTTCCAGAGTTGTGCTGTTGACATTGACCAGCTTTTCCCTGAAATTGTTCCAAAAGATCAGGGCACATGTGGACAAGCTGTCCAGCTGCTGCTGCTGTGTCTCCATCACAGGAACCATCCAGGGTGAACCAACATCATACCATCAATCAGATACATCATCATTTACAATGGAACATGAACGGGATTTAACTTCAGACACAAGAAGAACTGATACTACCTCCTTTTAAACAGGTGAACTGCAAATGTATATTGCACACAGTTTATTAGGAGGATCCCTTGCTAATGATTTACATGTAAATTCTGGCCACAATGACTTTAGTTTTGGACCATGGACTCCGGTCCCTCTGCATGGGGAAGACGGCCCCCGAAGACAAGCAGCAGCAGTTGGCAGAGAGGTCAGCTGGAATAAATCAAACATATCCTCTCACAATATTCCAATAATACTACAGATCACAGTATAACCCACTTGTATATATGCAATGAACAGGTAGGTTAGGAAAGGCCTGATTGGTAAACACATAATCACAGTCTACAATGCAAACGAATCCCACAGGCTAACAGTTCCTAGGGGACCATGACAGGTCAGTAAACTGGATTCCCATTAGCCTCCTCCGATCCAATCCAGCAACCACAGTGGACAGAAAGGGTCAAACAATGAATGAATGAATTGCAAAACAAAGTCATTAAACTTATATATTGCAGTGAGAACTGAGACTAATTTCAATAACCTGCCTGTAGCAGCTGGCTGTAGGCATCATGCAGCTATATCACAATATGATAATATAGTATCTTACAGAGATCCTGATCTTTGGGAGGAATGATGTGATATGATGTGATATTGTTCCGTATACACTCCGATAGACGTCCAGTTATTCTGAGGTCAGCTGTCCTCACACAGTTGACATGACTGATGTCATTCTGCTGTTTATTATGTGTATTGTGCATCAATTCAGGTATGTGATACCATATTGAGTCAAGCGAAGAACAGATTCACCAAACATCTCATCAGCTCCGCCCTCCTGCAAGGAGACCTGGAACCAACCGTGGAGGCCTGGATCATGTTGGAGATCATAGAACTGTCTGGGTTCTGTTCTCCAGTTCAATGACATCAACGTTCAGGAGAACCACACCGAGGACTACGGCCGAAGCTGGGAGCTGCTTCTCAACTCAGGATCAAGACTTCCTTCAGGAACACGATGACACGAGATGGCCTGAATGTTCTGGAGGAGAAAAACCTCATGGGGAGCCTTTCTGACATCAACACCAGGGTCATTGAGGGCTATTTTATATTTATATCTTAATGAACATAAATAACTTTCTCATAAATATAGGAACACACAGACCAAGTTGGAAGAATAATAAAGGACGTGTGATCACCGCTGTTCTTCCAATCACCACATATGAACACTGCTGAATCACAGTTCCTCCCTTCCATCCAGGTACCGCCCTGGATGATCAGAGACATCGGATCAACCCAGACAGAAACATCACCAGCAGAGCATCATCCATCTATGATGCATCTATCAAAGGATGCAGGACCATGAAGGCTCTTCAATGATCCACGAGGCAGCTGAGAACGAGGAGGAAACAAAGACCGACCAGGTCAACTGGACATTCTTACTGACCACCTTACATCAACTGGGTGAAACACTGAACATCGTACAGGAATGAACTGGTTAACATCCTGAGCTCCCAGTTTACAGGGTCGCAAGAAAAGGTTGTGAAGTCTCCCCCTCCCTCTGTGCTGCCTACATCGAGCCTCTCGGCGCAGCCGTCCACCAGAACAATGGGCCTCATTCATCAAACCTCCTGTGAGGTACTGACAGCACCGCCCACATTCACCAGCGTTTCTTGTTTGGATGTTCTACGGTCAGAACAATGGATGGATGAACGTACCAGTATCATTCATCAGAGAATCACAATAACCAACTTTACTCTATGTTTCTATCTTCAACTCAACGATAACAACATCTTGCTAAAAAAAAGAAGCATTGTACAGCTAAAGGAAAACTCCAAACATCATTTAAATATTGCACGTTAGATTGGAAATGGCAAAGTTTTCAGAGGGGCTGGCACAACTACGACACACGGACCACTTCACTGCTAACATGTCACCCCGTCAATGGTCGAGGGTTCCACGTCTTCCTGCAGGACCACCGACACGTTGGGAAATCTGACTTCACACACAAAATCTGACACGGAGCTGATGAGGCACCAATATTGGTTAACAAGACATTGGTGAAGGACATCAGAGGGCCGGCGGTCAAACAGCCAAACGATGACACAAGAAAACAGGTTGAAAACAAATCAGTTTAAAGGTCGAAGGACCATGACACCAGGGGACTGATGGCACCATGACACCAGGGGACTGATGGCACCATGACACCAGGGGACTGATGTGGACACGTGTCCCTGTACTGTTTAATATCTCCGAATTATGCTGACATGTTAATCTTCATCCCATAATGTTGGGATTCTTAAAGTATGGAAGCTGAAGTCGAGAATTATTTTCCTTATTCTAACGACGGAGGTTTAATCCCCGACTCAGCCACCGTAGTGCGGCTACAACATGGCGGTCTGCCTCTGCTGCTGGGATTATGTCAATATCCCCGTCGTGGGACGAATAAAGGTTTTCTAATCTAATCTAATCCAGTCTAATCTAGTCTAATCTAATCTAATCTAATCCAATCCGATCCAATCCAGTCTAATCTAGTCTAATCTAATCTAACCCAATCCAATCCGATCCAATCCAATCCAATCCAGTCTAATCTAATCTAATCTAATCTAACCCAATCCAATCCGATCCAATCCAGTCTAATCTAGTCTAATCTAATCTAATCTAATCTAATTTAATACCCACCCACCAAATGGGGAGGAGAGGTTTTCCAAGGTGTACAATCCTCCGGAATGAGAACCAAACCTTGGTCAAGCTAACATCCCTGACAGGAGTCGCTCAGCCCAGCTGGGTTTCAGACTCTTGCGTCAGGTAATTAAGACATTCGATGTCTGATTGTGACTCCCATGACAGGTGATGAAGGAAGGAATGATTTCTATGTAATCAACACTTTATCTAATACGTATATGTAATAAAGCATTGATGGTATATTTAATCGTTGGTGTGCAGAGAATCGTATCATCGTACCTGCTGAGTATGACAGGACATGGAGACAGGAGTACTATTGGACCGGATTGTTGCACACATACTTGATGATACTGTGGGAGAATATACACTCAAGATTAAATTACTACTCATGTAAGCAGTTTAACATCATGTGAAGTCCTGATTCACATTCACTGTCAGTATGTAAGGGTACGACTGGGTAACATGGCAGTCTGAGGGTGGTGAAACTGATCCCAGGAGGTGGACGTTCTCTGGCAGCCTCCAACCCATACGACCGTATCACCATCTGACGGGACACGGAAGTTAAAAATAGTGATGCTTTACCATATTTCAGTTTCCTCGTTAGGCTTAGGCACAAAAACAGTTGATGAGGGTTTTGAAAAACACCTGATCTGGGTTAAGATAAGGGTTATTTAATATGGTTAGATGACAATCCTTCTTTTTATAACAGTGTTTGGACTCGTGGCTGAAAATGGAACAAAATGAACAACCATAACCTGATGTGATAACACAGAACCAACTACCCGCTGGCGACGGACACGAGCAGCGAGCACCAAAACAACATGTCCACTCGTGTGTGTGTGTGTGTGTGTGTAGGCGGGATGGCAGCACCACTCAATTGACCTAAGGGTCAAACCACTTGACCTCTAAAGCTCCCAGATATGAGAGAGAGAGAGAGAGAGAGAGAGAGAGAGAGAGAGAGAGAGACTGTCATGGTTACTGAACAGACCCAAATCTGATGTGCTGTTGGTCTTTCCTCAATAATATTTACAATACAACCAATAAAGACAACAAAGGAACAGAATTGTAAGATGATGTTTTACTGTTAAACTGATCTGCAACAAACCAACAGATGAAAATAAAAGAGGGAATCAACATATTCTCCAATATATGTACATGTCAGATGGTTTCATCCCAGCCTGTTAAAGTTCATCACTGCAAACATGGAGAAAACACAGTTTTCAACATTTCAACAAAACAAGTCTTCTAGAAGTCTAGAAGACTTGTTTTGTAAGAGCTGATTTCTATTTTAGATTCCAAATGTCGGGAACACCCCCAGCACAACATTTGTACTGTTTGTTTTGTTGGCACTGCTTCAGCCGTCAGCTCCCTCTGACAACATGACGGCATGAGGTGGTCGTTTCCCGGCAGTCTGGTTCAGGTTTGCTGTTGACCTTGATACATGAAAGAAAGGAGGTGAGGTGGTACACGCAAAAATGAACATAAATCGATCAGTGTATCACCTCATGTCTGAAAGAAATATTTGATAGTAGTGAATTGATGTCTCAGCATCCAGTGGGGGGGGGGGGGGGGCCTCCCCCCC
>CAAKHC010001942.1:18395-32963 GCA_901007825.1 Macroramphosus scolopax | reverse complement strand
AGCATTAAATACTTGACTATTAAAAAGTTTAGTTTGAGTTGAGGCATTTCATGTTAAAATTAGCTGTAGCGATGTTGGACTGGACAGCATTTTATTCCAAAGGCGTATCTGTTCATTTGTCCACCTCATTTGCATATATGGAGGAGTACTGGTCACTTATGGAAATACAAACATGATGATGTTACATTACAATAGACACACACCCACACAAAATGACACACTGACATACAATCCTTGTACAAATAATCCTTTCAGCTCCTCTCGCCTACGCGCTAAATGCGACTTCTACACAGAAGGTGACACGCGCACACACAAACGTGCACACACATAAACACACACACATAAACACACACACACATATCTCTGCACAGCCTGCAAGTATACCAGCAACAATCCTACAATGAGAAGTCAGAAAAAAACAATAGATCCAGCAGCAGTCTCTCTTACCTGTTTGTGCATCTCAATGTTGAGACCGTAGGACATTTCATAATACTGGGGAGACAAAAACAGATGACAGAGGTTTGTTAGAAAATATTACAGAGAACATCTTAGCATTCAGGCTTACACGGTATCTCCTATCGAACATCTGTTGCTCAGCATACGATGCTGTTTGTCAGCGGTTTTAGGGAAAGAAAAAAAAAGAGAAGATTGAAAGTGCGTGCGTGCGTGCGTGCGTGCGTGCGTGCGTGCGTGCGTGCGTGCGTGCGTGCGTGCGTGCGTGCGTGCGTGCGTGCGTGCGTGCGTGCGTGCGTGCGTGCGTGCGTGCGTGCGTGCGTAGCAGTTTTCATGTCTATGTGATGGTTATATGGTTTTTCAGTGTATTATTGTTTTTCATTTATTCATGGTAACTTGATGCTTTATGCGGTTTGATACAGAGAACAGTGAGTTTAACCACAATGAAATGTGCTTCATCAATAAAATGCATTCATTGTACATGTGGTCAAGTGAGCATCTATTAAGATTAAAACAGCTCATGTTACTAAATCTCAAGCGAGCTAGGTGAAAATACTACTGACTACAACCTCTACAAAGACCGTACAGCACCATCGCCTCCGTGAACTGGACACGGCATGTTAGCTCACAAGTCTGCCAGAAAAAGCATCTAAATAAAAACAAATGCATGCACCACCTGCAAATTGGTCAAAAGCAGTTTCATCCAAATTCTGTGACGGTTAAACCTGCACGATAAACATGCCAGTGTTTGTGTGTGCTTGCTGAACACCTTCTGCTTCCCTCTCTCTACGTGTGTGTGTCTGTGCTTTCTAAATGTGTCGGTCTCTCGCCTGTGTGAGTGTGTGTACAGTCATAATAAGCTATAATGATGTTGGTGGCGAGCGGCATGCAGCCAGCCAGGATCCGTCATGGTGAAAAAAGGCAGCCTCTGCCGCTGGATGAGCAATGCTGCGACTGATGAGAGCGAGACACGACTCTCTCCTCCTCTCTGTATTCTCTTGCTCATCTTCCCTCTCTATTGCTCTCTTCTCCCTTTCCATTTACCCCGTGCCTCATTCAGTCCCTCCCTCTCCCTCCTATCTCTATCGCTCAGAGGCCGGCAGTCTGTCTTTTCTCCTTCTCTCTCGTTATTCCCTCCCTTCTTCTTTAAACTGTCAGATATTCTTTCCATCGCAGTCTCTCCATTTCCCGTCTCATTGTACTCACCTGCTTTCTCTGTCCATCCGTCCGTCTCTACCCATCTATCCCACTTCAAATTCAATTTACGAGCATGAACGTGATTAAGACATTACAAACGCACATTGCACAAGATTTATTAGGTAATAATTCCTTTTTTAAAAAATAAACCAAATGGTTTGCTCCCTCCGCGTGAAATAACGACACTCCCAGCTCAGTGAGTAATGACGCTGTATCACTCCTCTTGTGTTTCTGTCAGGTACGGCGAGCTTTCAAATATCGCTCATGCTCAGCCATTCGTGTCAATGTGAGACTTCTGTCAAACACACATCGGACAAACATTCACCTGTGACCTCTGACCTACAGTGTCCCCGTGAATCATTGCACCTATCTGTCAGGAGCAATGGCAAAAAGTCTGTCAGTGAGTCCATCCATCCATCCATCCATCCATCCATCCATCCATCCATCCATATGGTGATCTGCTGTCACCTTCTTCCTGTCTCATCTTCCTCCTCTGGTCTATTCGCTCTCTCACTCCTGTCAACACCTTTTCCGTCTTTCCTGCCAATAATCAACTCTTTCACTTCTTCCTCTCTCTCTCTCTCCTCGCCCTATTTCTCTCTCGTCTCTCCTTGTTTTTATCTGTCTGCTGTCTCATTTTCATCCCGGACGTGTCCTGTCCTTTACACTCAGTCTTTCTGCTCTCTCTCTCTCTTTCTCCTTTTTGTCATTTCTATCAATCATCTCTCCTCTCTCTGTTCTCTCTCTCCACTGCCATTTTCTACTTCACTCCCTCGCTTTGTATATTTGTTCGCGCTTGTCCTTGTCGAGGGTTTTATCTTTATTTTCTCCTTTCTCTCCCTCTTTTGATCTGCTGTGTATTTAGCTCTTCTACCTCTCTCATGGACAGACTGGCACAAAAAAAATATGTGTTTTCATGGACACAAAAACATCCTCTTTCCTCTCACACACACACACTTCACGTAACACACTTCTCCCCTGAAATCACACACATACACATTCACGCACACACCCGAACATACTGGATCTTTGTGTTTCCATGTCTGCCTCTCCTCCAGTGCTCTCAACATGAAAGGCATGTGACATCTCTCTTTGTTCTTCCTCTCTCCCGCTCACCATCTCTCATCAGCCTCCCTCTTTACCTCTCCATCATTACCTCTCCACACCATTCCCATCTTTTTAACTCAATTCCTGTCTGTCTCCCCTTATTAATTCTCCCTCCATCTCTTCCATCAGCCTCTCCACCTCTGTCATTACTCTCCATGTCTCCTTTTCACTTGCTCCTCTTTCATTCCGTCCTCTCTAACTCCCCTTGTCATTTAGTATTGCACTCCCCCATGTGCACTAACAGCTTAGAGTGATACAGCTAAAGCCTCAGTATTTGAATGCAACCTTGCAAGTAACAACATAGCTTACTTCAGCAGCCGGCCTCTGGACGAGCTCTCACTCCAGACTCAAATGAAGTGTCTGTTTATAACCACCAAATCATTATGAAAAGGAATGCAATACAGGTATGATGAGATGGCTCCGATATGCCAGCGGGGAAGCAGGCAGGTGTTAGATTAGCGGCCTTGATGCAAGAGAATGTGAGGAATCAATGGATTGAAGAGAAGAGTGTTGAGTTTGGTTTTCCTTGAGACTGTTTAATTAAAAATGTCATCAGTTTGAGTGCGTTCCAAAGTCATCAAGAGGGAAGTTTTTCTGTCACGTTCAAAAAAAAAATTCTAAGCATTAAAAATAATGATTAAATGGTGAATTGAACACTTGAGCTGCAAACCTCAGAGAACGACCCCCCCCCCCAAACACACACACACACGCACTACTCTGAACTGTCTATTTAACCGAACCACACATTGAGGATATTCTATGTAATCTTTGTGTTAATTCAAATAATATTTTTACCGTCTGTTCTACAAGCCTCCCCTGAAACTGATGGAGCCCCCTGGTCTAATATCAATGTGTGTATTTCTACATTTATTAAGGCACTTACATGCCGATACACCAACAGGTGGCAACGATACAACCATTCAAATTTCATAATTAATAAGGCCAGATTGGGATTCTTTTAAACAGGCAGAGAGAAACTGAATAAGTTACTGAAATGTGCTAACAGTTGTCCAGTGGGTGCAGACTTTGTGCAGTCTGCACAGCACCCAGGATACAATGCTCAATGGGAGTCTGGATTGCATTCGCAACTCATGTCCTGCATGATTTGATTCAATTCATAAATGTACACAGTGCCACAACAGATCTTAAATATCTCGGAAACAGCTACAAAAGACCAAAATGTATAATGTATAGTGGCTTACGTTGTGTGTCGTTTAGTAGTAACAGGTGTGCTATGTGCTCTGCACTAAGCGAGGTCATAGTATCAGTGGCACTATGAGTAAGATTGAGACTGTAATTGTATTGTAAGTGCAGCTGGAACTGCAGTTAGAATTTATTTATTTTTCCATAGGTTCATCCTCTGTTAACTGCCACCCAACCCCCTCCCCCATTATATAATCCCTCTGTTGTGCAACTAGGCTCTCATTCAGCAAAATCTGTGCAAGATCTCTTGTCTGTGTGGACTGGGTGTGTGTCTACGCAGAAGATTGAAAAAGCGTGTGATTGATGTGTGTGTACGTGAGCCTGGCAGAGGGGCATTGAGCCAACTGGCTTATATCACTAAGCAAGAGCACCCAACACTGCCCGACCAGAAATCCCAGTCAAAAACAAGTGTGAATCCTGCATGTCAGTGTGTTTTAGCAACTGAAATGTGAAGGAAAAAAAAGTGCAATGTCATTGGAATAGATTGCAATGGATGGGCTGCCACAAGAGAAACACAGAGTGGCTGGTGAACCAGTCAGCAGAGCTTTGTTTTCCTGGGGTTGACCTCGGCTCCTTAGTTCCAGTGAAGGGAAATCTTCTTGCTTCATCTTACCAAGTCATTTTGGGCAATTCTATTCTTCCAACTTTGTGGAAACAGTTTGGGGAAGGCCCCTTTCCTGTTCCAGCATGACTGTGCACCGCTGCACAAAGCAAGGTCCATAAAGGCCTGGTTGGATGAGTTTGGTGTGGAAGAACTTGACTGTCCCGCACAGGGGCCTGACCTCAACCCCACTGAACACCTTTGGGAGGAACTGGAACGGAGACAGAGAGCCAGGCATCCAACATCAGTGTCTGACCTCACAAATGTTCTTCTGGATGAATGGGCAAACATTCCCACAGACACGCTCCAAAATCTTGTAGAAAGCCTTCCCAGAAGAGTGGAAGCTGTTATAGCTGCAAAGGGCGGCCAACTTCATATTAATGCTTATGAATTTTGAATGGGATGTCATAAAAGCTCCTGGAGGTGTAATGTGTAGGTGGCCCAATACTTTTGTCCATATAGTGTAAGCTGCACAACTGAAATTTGAGTTTGTGGGCTCCACCCATACGGTATGTATATTTAAAGGACCAGTGTGAAGGATTTAGTGTCAACTGGAGTGTGAGCTTGCAGCTTGCAACTCACCCGTCCCTTTCCAATACTATTAGATAACCTACATTAAAATGTATGACACCATCTGCGTCACAGTTTCTGAGACACAGGTGGAGGATGAGATCCTACAGGCAGGTTGAAACAGAGTTTGATTAAAGATGCCTTATTAAGTTACTAAGCTATCATGTTCACCAGTTGGTGTCCTTCAGATGTAGTATTTGGAATGTGGAATATCTGCAAAATAAATCTAATTAACAGAACAGTGTTGAACCCTTTGCACTTTGTCAAGCTGACAACATCAGGCTATTTCATGTTTTCTCACACAAACCCTCTCCACTCCGAGTCGGATGCTCACTCGCCGTCTTCCCTTCAACAAATATTCTAAGTTCAGCAGGAGAAAACACTGTCGTTTGCGCTCCACTTGTTCCGAGACATGAGCAGCATGTGTCACAACAGCGCGGCATCAAATCTCTCAACAATTTATGCAAATCGCATGAACTCCGACTGGGCTCTCAGAAGAGAGAAGTTTACTGGAGCACAAGGATCATCAGTCGACCTTATTCTATGAAGACGACGCTATTCTTCTTATAAACACGAATCTTATTCATGCCTTGTAAAAGAAAGACAAGTGAAGATGGTGCTGGGAACTCTATTTTGTAAGGAAACTTCATGTAATTGAGGGCAGCTTTGAAATAATTTCTCATTGTAAACAAGATAAAGGCAGGTTACGCTGGATAAGTGACGATGCAGTGGTGTTCCTGTTTATCTGCTTGTCCTGTAATGTTCCTCTCTTCTGGACATACCTCATGTCTATCTGCTCCTAATAACACACACGATGCTCCGTCATCATCAGGGCCAGTCTGACGAAAAGCAACCCTGCATTTCTCTAAACGAGCTGCTCTCTCTCTCTCCCTCTCTTTCTTGCTTCTCTAGCTCTCGTTTTTCCCTCCTCTTTCCACTCTTCCATTCTTCCGGGAGTGTTTGCTCTTTCGTTCCCACCCCCCTCCCTCCCTCCCTCCCTCCCCCTCTTATGGTGTTGAGAAAGTGTCAGACGACGGTGCCAGAATCTCTCTCTCTCTTCTATGCATTCTGCGAGGAAAGCTGGCAGACTTTAAAATGAGCTCTAGGAAGTGGGTCTAATCCAAGGTGATTTATCTAAATGGGACACTGATGTATGTGTGGATGTGTGTGTGTGTGTGTGTGTGTGCATGTGTGCGCGTGTTTGAACCACAATGCAGGCGGGGCTTTTAAGTCATGAATTCATAAAGTATTTGTGCGTGTATGCGTGCATGTGTGCGTGCGTGCGTGTACTTAAAGTCATGCATTCATAAAGTATATGTGTGTGTGTGCTTCTGTGTGTGTAAACACAGCTTGAGTTTACTCCTGTATTATTTGTGTGTGTGTCTTTGTGCGTGTGGGCGAGGATATGTGTAACAGTCTTAACAAATGCATTGTTCATCGGTGTCTCTCGGGTGAGCTTGTCTCTTTCATCTGCCTGCCCACACACACACACACACACACACACACACACACACGCACACACACAGCACAGATGTTAAAACATTTATTAGAACGCTGTGCTAACACACATCAGAGGTTAGGCTAGCAGGCTCTGACTTTCTCCATTGTGTCCTGTCAGCGGGTGATGACTAATCAGTCACGGCACACATTCAGCATCACTGCAGCCTCTCTTGCAGCCAGTTTCATCAGGGGGAAAGCCAAGACGACAACCGGGCTGGAACTGACCTTGAATTCGCGGGGGTTCATATCAATAAACACACATGTAATATATGTAACGCAGGGGGGAACCTGGTCCTTTTTATGAATACCCCTTTCCTGCTTGTCTCTCCAGACTCCTCAGACAGATTTAAGACTCTTAAAAGAGACTCAATCCTTCCCTACATCTGGCCCTGCTTAAGTCCCCGGGCCAACTCACACTATTGGAAGGCAACGTTTAGCTCGGTGAGAGGCAAACTCTGCCCTCTTCCTTCCTGTTCTCTTACATTATCCTCATTTCGTCTTTCTCCCCCTCTTGGCATTTCTCTCTTTACATCTCTGTCCATCCTCTTCCATCTCCTTTGCTCAGTCATCCTCCTTCACAAAAATGCACCCTTGTTCTCTTTGTTATGTTTGTCCGTGCGTTTCTCCCTTTTTTTACTTTATTTTCTGCTCAATGCTCTTGTGCACTCTCTCTCTCTCTCTCTCTCTCGCTCATTTCTTTCATCTCTGTTTTGCTCCCTCTCTTTTTTCTCTCCGTCTCACAGTTCCCGTCTCCCTCCTCACCTCCTTTATTAATTCATTTCTCTCACTTCATTTTTATTCCTCCTGCTCCTTCCTTTCTCTAACCACCCCCTTCACTCTTCCCCTCTTCGTGGTGCTGAGGAGAGATGTTGCTGAAATGTTGAACACAGTGTGTCATCCTGAAGCTGACAGATGAGATTGGAGTGGAGTAAACGGCTGAGAGCGACGCATTAATCCACACACACACACACACATACATACACGCACACAGTTTCCATCACTTCAGAGGACATCATTGACTTACATTAAAGTACTGGAGACTAAACCGTTCCCGCCACTGACCTAACCCACCTTCCCTTAACATCCAGGAACCAATGGGAGACAAGCCCTCAAGGTAGATTGATGTCCCCACAACATGACTAATACAAGTAAACACACACCTGAAGATGCATGAAGAACGATGCACACACATTTTGCACACACACACATGTCTACGCACACAGTCGAGCAGGCAAGTCACTGAAGAAGAGATTTTATGGTAGAAAGAAAAAAACAGAGAAGACCAGAGCAGCAACAAATATTTGATTGTGGTCCTTTGTAGTTCCTTCTTTTGCTGAGTTGTTAGTTCTTGTCTAGACAGCGCTGGAAGACAAAACACTCCTTGGATGAAATTAGTGACTTTGAGTGATTTTACGACTCAACACAACTGTTTAACACATTCCGACGGGCCTCGTGCTCGTGTGTCTGCACCAGAAGATGCAGCGCCAGGTCAGTGGGAGTGAACGCAGCTCCTCAAGCACATTGTGCAAGCATGTGACCGACATGTGTACACCTCTGATCAGGCAGGGCTACAATGCAACCTTTTTTAGAAATACATAGTGTACTTCCAGGAGAGCTGTGAAATCGGAGAGCCATGAATTATAAATACAACAGCTGGAGAAAAGCAAGACACCCACAGACACTCGATGTGAGTGACTCCATGTCTGTGTGTGCGATTGCGGCTACCACTGAAGTTACACGCCAGCGATATCCCACTGTACATACAAAGAGATGAGCCAGGCTGCCAGAGCAACCAACTTTAAACATATACTCCCACCCAAAAAAGCACGAGAGCAGGTCTGCCAAACATACAAATGCACTATATCCAAACCTGGCTGCAGCTTTTGACTGCAGCAACACTCCACAAACAGGAAACATTTGAGAGGGTTGTGGCGTCGTCTCTCCAAGCGGGAAGAGTTACTCATTGCCAGCTATAGAATTAAAGTAGTAAATGTGAGGGGAAGCAAACTTTGGAAAGTTTCATGTCACAAGGAGATAAAACGAACACCTTGTGTTAAAAATGGTGCCTCATGTACATGTACGGCTCTTTAGCAATTACAGTATTTGGGTCGTGTTTGGATTTCTGGAAATTTGAATCTTAATCAGCCAAGTTTTGATTTGGGAGAGAAAGATCCACAGGTAGCAGTCCGAGCACGAGTAACGGACAGACCTTCGGGACAGCGTTTGTGCATGCTGAGCAGAAATGTTCCATGGCGTTGATGATTTTTTGCGTGTGGACAATGTTCTGTGTGCTCGTATCACTTGCAGGCATGATATTACGAGCCTAATCAGAAAATCACAAGCCCCTCCCCCCCTCCCCCGTAGAAATAGAAGAGATGGGAAGAGAAGATGTGTGTGTTCAACAAATTCCGAATCATTACTTCTTTCGCCAGTGTCGCTGATCTCATCGCCTCATGCGTGACACTATACTCGCAAAATCGACGTTTTAAAGGCCGACACACTCTTACTCATCGCATCGTGACTTATTGGAGAAGTGACAACCGTCCTTACAACAACAGCAACACTGTCTGCTGGCACGTTGTCTTAAGAACGGAGGATCAAGCAAACACAATACGGGCACAGAAACTAAAGTACCTTTGTCAAAGTTTCATATTTTTAAGATAAAGATGTCCTCCTTGATTGAGATATCATCCCTAAAGATCATGATGCTCCTTCGCAGCTGTGCAAGTGAAGACGTTGACTTTAACTTACAGAAACATTCCTAGCCGTAGTGCCATTTTCTGTCCGAGTCTAGAAAAGAAATGCATCTATAATCTTGTTTAACCGTCTCACCACTTTCCAACCCCTCACCATAGCATTTAAAGGGCTTTAAACTGATGAATAGTAATGGCAGGAGCAGTGCAGCGTGGTGAGCACAGCCTCAGCCTGTGGAAACAGGCCTCAGTGTGGATGACAGGCCTAACGAGCTAAATATAGCCTTCTGGGTTATCTCCTCTGTGGGCGCTGCGAGTCCGTTGTTGCTTCACATTATTTACGTGTCTGTGCATGTACCCTCTCTCTCTTTCTCGCTCTCTCTCTTTCATTTCACGCCCCCCCACACAAACGCATCACTATCTCTTTCTCCGTTAAATATTCTCCCTTCTCTCTCTCCATATCATCCCTTCACAACACATTTTTTCACCCTCCATCTCTCCTCTCCGCAATTCCGTCCCCTGGTATCTCCCTCTCTCTCTAATTTTTTCCTTCTCGTTCCTTTTCAGCAATTTCCTCTCCCTTTCATTCATGTATGGCTTCTCCATCACTCTCCTGCCCCTATCACTCTCTCCCTCCCCTCTTTATTCTCTTTATCTCTGCCTCCCTTTGTATTTTCCCTCCCTCCCTCAGCAGCTCCCTGTTTTTTCTGTCTGACACTCTGAGCTTTTTTTTTTCCTCTCTCTCTCAAGCTATCTTTCCCTTTGAGCCTCTCTTTCACTCCCCTTCCTCTCATTTTCTGCCTCTTTCCCTCCTTCACATTTCTGAACCGTGCGTATGAAGTAGCATAGCACTGTGTTAGCGCTCCACTCCGCCACAGTGAGTCCTTGTTCAAATAATGTAGCCTGGAGTGCCAAGCGCCTGCCATGCTAACCTATATGGATATGTCATGTGTATCTGCAGCTCTCTGACCTTCTGTTCCGCAGCCATAGGGAACTCGCTGACATAGGGAGCAGCCAAGGCCAAGGGTTGCACTCAAACATATAACACAGGACTTAATTACGCTACTTCTCTCCCTACTTTGTTTAATGATGGCCGCACAGGCCACGACATTTAGTATGCACAAAGTTCAATCAAATGTCATCCTTTGCCCCCGTCCATGAGGCGGCAGAAGACTTCATATTTGCTTAGGGTGGCAAAGATTTGCACTGTGGAAGGTGGAATTCTGTCTGGGCTGTTTGTTGGATTCAGCAATTCTGTGAAACCGCAGCTAAAACGAGGAGTGCCTGAGATTAGGGAAGTGGGTGTTTTTGAAAAGTCTGTGGTTTTCAGACGTTTTTCTTTGTGTGTGTGTGTGTGTGTGTGTGTGTGTGTGTGTGTGTGTGTGTGTGTGTTTTCTGCACTGTAACATAATTGTGTGCACATGTATCCCCCCCCCGCTTCCTCCTCCCCCCCCTTAAAAAACAGCTAGAGTTTTGGAAGCAGCCAGGATATTTTTATGAAGTGAGGTTAGGCTGACAAGTTCTGCTGATTTTTAAAGGTCCAGTTGTGGGTTTATGTTCGGGCGGTTTAAGATCCTCCGCAAAAACCTCAGCCAGCTTTTCGCCGCGCAACCCCGTTTGAATTTGTTTTTTACGCAGAGCCTGTGTTTGTCCTGACACACTGTGTTCAAAATGTCATAAAAGATCAAACAAGGGTCGGTTTGAGGATGTGATCATTCATGAAAATATGACCAAGCCAATAAGGAAATACACATGTCAAGTTGAGGAATGTAGAATAACCTGCTAGTAACTGAAGTGAAAAATGACCTTATCACCTATTGCAAGAATTAAAGATCAGTTTGGTTGCTTGAGAATCCGCATATTTAATTAGTAAAGAGGAGGTGAAGGATCTGTGTGTGTTTATCTGTTTATCTTCTGTCTGTCCGTGTGTTCACCTCTATATCCATCCGTCTGCACGCTTGCCTTCCTCTCACACTCAGTCTATTTGTCAGTCTACTCTCTCTATCCTTCTCTCTTTCATTTTCTGTCCATCCATCTGTGTGCCTATCTAGCTCACGATCCTGATCCCGCCCGCTCTCCCAGGTTTATGAAATGCGAGCAGCTTTGCAGATGGTGCATATCAAACCCCGGTCGGCTCTGCGTGGATTCTGTACCACAGAAGAAGGATTACAATACATGTGAGCCTTTAGTCGCACGTACACACCGACAAAGAGGGAGCTCAGGCTGTTAGAGGGAAAAAAAATAAGAGGAAGAAGAGGCAAATAAAGACTGAGCAAGACAGAGGGTCTGCAGGGAGACACAGGAAAGAGAAGAAAAAAAAACAGAGGATTCTATAACTAAATTTAAGCTGCATGCTACTATTGCACTGCATGAACAAAGTGATGGGTGTAATTCCTCTAAAGGAACCCAGACTCTCTCCAGACGTGACCAGGTAAGATGAACTCAGTGCAGTTCTAGTGAAGGTCTGATCGGACTCACCATGATGTAGTGCCTCTGCATCTCAGTCTTCTCACTGGCCAGCTTCTCACACTCCAGTTTCAGGCTGCACAAGGACGGGAAAAGGACACACACTCACGGATTAAATGGTTTATTTTGCATGCATTGAAATAAAGAATAATTTCCACAGGATTTAGAAACTGCAGGTCAGCATAAGTGTGTGAGGATGTGAAAAGTTATTTCAAGCGCAGCTCAGATTTCCAGGACTTTTCTGTGCGTCTGAGGCAATTTTTCATGACCTTACACTCTTTGAAATGTGTGTGTAGACATTAAAAATAAGAATAGAAGGATGACTTTTCCAGGGTTTTCATGACGGTAAAAGCCCTGCTGAACTTGACACTCAGGACAACAACAGTCAGCATTAATGCGTCTTTCTCATTTGTGCAATTCATCCCATCGACTCCGCAGTGTGTGTGTGTGTGTGGGACCTTGATGTTTATGCTCACGCCTGTCTGTTTATATGCAAGAATACTCTGACGTGCCAATTTCTCCGCTACACTTAGACAAAACTAACACGGTATAATACAACAACCCTGCGATAAATCCTCCCTTCATGAGGACTTTAACGATCAGTTATGATTCAATCTGTTTGAAGATGATGTTTATTTTAATGGTCATAAATTTGGTTTGACAAAATATCAGGACCACCTCCCTCATGCAATGCAAGTAAGCACACTGAATGTAGACAGAACGATTGATTTACAGTGACCCATTATCCCTGAATGATCCCCTTAATATAATTTATACTTGTTATAAAGAAGGACAATATTTGTAAAACATGACACGTAACAGAAGTACTTTAACCTTTAAGCTGATAAGTATGAATGCATAAAATATAATAAGCTTTTTTATTAAGTTTATATGAATTTCTTTATCAAAGTGTGGTGATCGCTGACTGACATTGATTCAATGTATCAATACAGGATGTGCATTTTGCATTGGGATATGAGTGCACCACTGCTTGCTGTTGTGTGTGTATGTGGCTCTTGTGTAAGTCGGTGTGCGGTGTGTACCTGTGATACTGCGCCTGGAGGAACTGGAATTCCTCCTTTATTCGGTCCAAAGTTTCCAGGACTGTGAACTTGAAAGACTGGCCAGGCTGCAAGGGGACCTTCACAGGAAGAAGTGAGAGAGAAAGATGAAAAAATAAATAAATAAGGATGAAAAAATAACACTGAGGTGTGTGTGTGTGTGTGTTCAGAAATGGATTGTGTTCATGCACCGTATACCATATATGTGTATGTGCATGTTCTCCTGCATGCCCCGCACCTTTAAGTGTGTGCCTGTGCGTGTTAACCTGTAGATGAAAGTGTGTGAGTGTTGGTTTGTGTGTGTGCGCACGTGTGTGAGCCCGGCAAGAGGAGAAAAAAAAGCCAAGATGAAAGAGAGAGGAAAGGTCACTTCCTCTTCCCACACATCATAAAGCCTTGTCCTCTCCGTCTCAGTTCTCCTCCTCCTCTAATGACTCTGCCTCCTTCCCACCACTGCACCCATCCTTTCTTCCTCTCCTTCACATTAGCATCCTCTCCACTCTGCCAGGTTGCTAATGTATTCCAGCCTACAAAGAGCTGAGGAGGTAGGAAACGTCAAATGAATAACTTATAGGGAATCACGGCACCTGCTAAAAGCTAAAAAAGGACCAACAAAACAAGCGCCTCCCCAGGGTGTCCCCCTGCAAGACTGTCTGAAGCGATTTAAACCGCCGCCCCCCTTCACGGTTGTCGTGAGGTCTGAGAAACAAGGGAACTGTGGATGTTAAATGATGCCGTGCTTGTTCATCTTTGAGGATGAGGAGAGGGTTGTTTTTGACATTGTCGACTTTCAGAGGAGTTTCTTTGTAAGTTCCCCTTGTTTTTTCCCAGTTGATATCAGCCTATTTTCAATTCACTGTGAGACTGCTGGGGAGGCTGCAGAGATCCCAGTGCCCAGTTATTTCCAGCCACATGTTATCACCTGTCCAGAGCTGCTTCACCAGGAACATCGAGGCTCCCAACATCTTGCCTACATCCTGCTTCCCTCTGCCAAAACTCCCTGAAACAGAGCCGCTTGCACAATGACTGGTTCTGAAGGGGTACAGAGACGGAAGGGAGACTGGAATCCCCAAAATCAAGTGCAACACTGAACACAAGACTGCAACATGTCTCTCAGAAAAAGTGGACTGAACTTCAGGACTTTACATTGCCAGCTATGATACTGTAGATCTGTCATCTTGTACTTTAAATCACACAACATTCTGAGGATGTCTACTCTAATCCAACAACACAAACTGAATAATCTAGTCACTTATCAATCCCTCCAAACTGAGCCGCGCAGTGCAAGCGGCTACAGTACAGCTGGGTGGCTATCGGCCCGCAGCTACAGCTAAAAGATTGGCGGTTTCAGTGGCGGGGCTTCATTAGTCTAGACAAGCACAATTCAATTAGATTTCAATTAGTCCGACTGTGGAGGTCAGAGACGCGGTGGGTTCCCCAGTAATTAATCCGCAGAGCCGAGCTGAGCTGAGCTAAACTGAGCCGAGGCAGGCATGGCGGGGACATCTAGATGGCCTGATGGGCACTCTAACCCTCTGGGTGTGTGTGTGGGAGGGTTGGGGGGGGGGGGGGGGGGGGGGGGGGGGGGGGGGGGGGGGGGGGGGGGGGCACGACGACGACACCCAAGTCTGAGGACCCTGTAATATTGCCACCATGGCCACTGCTTTGCTACTTTGCAAATAAATGTCCTGCATCCAAAAGGATTTATAACCCTTTG
>CAAKHC010001942.1:2729-18375 GCA_901007825.1 Macroramphosus scolopax | reverse complement strand
GGTGGTGAGTCTGCCAACAGATCCCCACTGACCTTGATTTACACCACACACACTCTGTGGTGGTTGGGGAGGGGGCGTGGGTTGGGGGAATAGATAGCGATCTGGCACACACACACAAAACACACAACGTGTAGCCATGAGCACAATGAAAAAACAAAAACATACACACACACACACACTCGCAAGACTGTGTGTAATCACACAAAGGCCTTAACGCACACACGAGCCTACACAGAACCCACAGTGGGATGGAGTTGGGATGGAGGGATGGACTGACGGAGGGAAAAAAGGAAGAAGAGATCGAGACTCATCTGACTGACGGAAGGATGGATGAATTGAGGGAGTGATAGACTAGTCTGACATTCTTACAGAGGAATGAAAGTACGAGCAGAGAGACAGATGATGAGAGAGCGACATGGCTGCTGACTGAGAGAGATAGCCAGCCATTCATCCGTCTGACACCCCGGGGATGGGAGGAAAATGAAGAGAGAGGGAGAGGGAGAGAGAGAGAGAGAGAGAGAGAGAGAGAGAGAGAGAGAGAGAGAAGGTAAGAGAGGCAGGGGGAGTGTAATTTTGTCTTTGCCGTAGTCAACACAGCCCAGTCGCTCTACCCTGTGCATCGGTAATGCTTCCACCATCTGCTACCATGAACACACACACACACACACACATGGCCACAGTGCTGCTGGCAGGTTACACGAGCGGCACAAAGTCATATAACAAAGCCCATAGTCACAGATCAGGATTATACAAGAGATCTGGGAGCAACATGGCGTCTCTGTAGTGTGCTGATGAGGAAGATTTAAAGGTCTTTCATGGATTTTCCAAAAACTCCAAAATGTCTTAATTTTGATTTGACAGCTGCACCTTGCTGAAAGCTTTGAAGAGGGCCGCAGAGATATGAAATATCTTACGGGGGGAAAAGGAAATGAAAAATAAAAAAGAAAGGTGAATTCTAAGGTCCTCGGGCAAAAGGAGGAATATTGATGTGCTGAGTTCTTCCTGTCAGGATGTAGAATGGAGAGCTGCTGTCAAATTAGTTCCTGTTTGTTCGTAATAATAGGAGACGGAGCAGATAGGGGTTAGCCCGAGATAAAGAGGGATCTTTCCGTAATGTTTACAAAGATGGAGGCGTCAGCAAGTCCGGCCGTATGTACACCAGAACAAACATTTGTTGTTGAAGTGTGAGCGTGTGTGCGTTCGGTCTCTCCTGTACCGTGACAGATGGCAGCCCAGACTGTTAGGGGTCCAATCGGCCGTCACGAAGGGTGAAAGAAACAGCCTATCGCCTCCTGTGTTTTCATGTGTGTATATTTATATGTGTGTGTGTCAGTGTGTGTGTGTGTGTGTACTTTTGCAGCCATCACAGGGGATCCTGAAACCTAAAACTGATCTGGTTAATCTAGGAGGTGGATGTGGAGGAGGGGAGAGGGGGGGGGGGGGGGGGGGGGGGGGGGTGGAGGAGAGTCACTTGTGCACAATCAAACACACAAACGCACGCACACCATGTGGGACAGCAGTCAATCACAATTTGGACGAGCTGGCATGGGCAAGCAGAGAATTAGGAAGGATTATCTATGGGGGGGAGGGGGCGTAGGCAAGGGGGGGGGCTAGTGGGTGAAGCCTGTTTCACTGTATCACATAACAGGACGGATGTGGGGCCCTCCGGCCGTATCATCACCTGTCTGCGTGTCTGTCACTCCGTCGTCAGTTTGACTGTTTGACATTGAAAAAGAAATAGTGGAAGTAACGTGATAACACGAGAGCATGTTGGATAAACACAGAAGCTTCTCGAACGGTTGCCACGACCGTCATGACTACTGGTGGATCACTGTATAAAGAGTGTTTAAAATGATGTTTAAACCGTTTATTTGCCCCCGTAAACAAAACGCCGCTGTGTCCTGTTTACTCACATCGATGCACATTAAGATCTGTGAGGCCGTCGGTCATGTACAGTCTTCTCCGGTGTCTTTGTGAGCACGTTGCTACGCTTCTCCACCATCAGCGAACATCGGAGGAGCATGAAACCAACGGCAGGACATGGGCCGTGCATGCATGGTAAACAGACGTCCCAATCATTAAAACAATGTGTCTTGGGCCAAAGTCTATTAATATTGGGTGTCAATACTGGCGAGTCTGACACTTACATCTACTTAAAAGGTTGATTAAATGTGTATCTGATACTTTGAAAACAGCTGCAGACGATTAAGTCTGACACTTTATCCAAGTAGGTTACTTAAGGTCCTGGTTCAAAGACTTTAAGTGATTTTGTACGAAGCTGGAACAAGAACAGATGTGATCCAGTCCTCTGGACAGAAGACGTGTTACTCTGATGGAGCTGTTGGAACAACACAAACAGACTAATTGTACACTGACGTTGAAGAGTGAAGTATCCTCCCTCAAGTGGGCACCTGCAGGTAGCGGTGGTAATATTTAGCAGCAGGTTTTAGAATTTACTTTCTTCCATAATTTGCATGAGACATCGCAACAACACACCCAGTGACTTACAATACTGGCTTCCGGCCGCGCAGCTTTTTTCTCATGCAGTCTGGATATTAGGTCATCGTGACTCTCTGTGAGACTCTGTCCCTCTCCGTCTGTCTGTCTGTCTCTCTACCACATGGACGTCTTCTGTTCAAGCAGCTGCCTGTTCTTCCACCTCTGGCAGACGCCGGATGAGATTGTGAAACTGATCCGGGTCAGGGAGTGATTTGGAAAGAAATTATTCTATCCGTGTGCTTGTCGTCATCGTCTCCCCGTTTAGCCCCTGGCACACTCTACCGATGCATGAGTATTCACACAGTATGAGCAGGCATGCCCATGCATGGGTGCATTAATTTGAGAACAACACCCACAAACAAAACATTCTCTCTTACTTGTGCCCTTTCTCCTGCTGCACCATCTTATCCCTCCCTCCTTTTTTTCTATCCATCCATCCTTTTTATCCTCTTTGTTCTTCATTTTGCATGTCTCCCCGAGACAAGCAGGGACACATTCAGATAGCGCATGAAATAATCATCTGCTGGTGAAATATTTAGGAAAAAAGGCACATGAATAGATGAGAAGCATCAAGTGTGGCAGAGGAGTGTCAGTGCCCCTTGTGAACATGTGTGTGTGTGTGTGTGTCTGCTGATTTGAGCGGCGACATAAGCTACAGCTCGTACGTTTGGTCTGGGGCGCAGATGTAATAACACGTTAGGAGTAATTTCTTCACAATGTGCAGCTAAAAGCGTGGCTTGGTATAAACAAGCCACGCACGTGACTATAAACCACATTCTGTCTGCCATCGGAGTGCAGAATGACAAATTGTGACTATTCTTCTCATGCAAATGACGGCAAGGGAGGACGGAGGAAGATGCTCAAGGAGAGACTGATGTATTCCGTTTCACGAATGAAAGCTGCGGACGGGGAAAGTGCACTTCTGTTTTGCATTAAAATTCCTCCACCTCTTAAAGTCAAGTGTAATCTGGTTTGTGCGTTAGAGGCAAGACTGACATCCCTCTTTCACTTCCCTATAGATGCCTGCTGATAGCCACAAGAAGAGTTGTTTTGAGTTTGAGTGGCGAAATATAACAGCCCTGTGTCATCGCTTTGTTTGACGATATGTTACTAGCATGAATATCTATGATACATCGATATATTGACGATATCATCCACCGTAACCGATGCGATCGTGAAAACATCAATCTATATCGTCATGTATGTCTATATTTTCAAACCCCGGTTGCACTACTCACAGTAAGTAACACTTAGCCAATAGGCAAACTCAAGTCTGCGGTAGGAGGCAGAGCAGTGACCTACACCGATTACACCGCCAGCTGCAGGTCTAGTAGATTCCACATAGAGTGAGAAGACGTGTGCTTTAAGCGGATTGGCTAAGACGATGTTTACACTGCACATACATTTGACCCTGATTATGAAGGAAAGATTGAAGGGTTGCAGAGGAAAGCAATGCACCTTACATATCAGCTCGCTAGCTTCTAATGCACGGCCGCCCTGTAATACAACGTCTTTCCTGCATCGCTGCCGACGACTAAAAGGTCTTGAGAGAGCCGCACTGCCGGCTGCACGACGATAAAAGCTCATTTAGAGTTACGAGAGAGAAGCAAAGACGAATTTTTGCCATGCATGTCAGTCGGTGATTCAGTGTGACGGTCAGTCGACAAGCCAACACTCGGTCATTCACTAGTAAACCACCGGTAGACCAGCAGAGTCAGACAATCAGCCAGACCACTTGTTAACCAACAACTCAGCCATTCAGACCGAAGTCAGCCACTAAACCAGCGGTGGGTTACAAAGTGACTGGAGGTTGGCCAAAAGAGTCTGGACTCCATCCAAGTCCGGCTCTGATTTATTTTAATGACAAAAGACAAGAACACAGAACAACAGGTTGGAGAATAGAAGCACGGAGCGGAGTCGATCTGCGTGTTTGCTGATGTCTGACCAGAGGTTGTTTGTTGGTTTTACGGCTCGGCCGTCCGACTGTGTCGTCTGACTGCAGCTGTGTTGTTGTTGCTCGACTTTTTGGCATTTTTATGGGGATCCCTTTGAAATGCTGTGTGAAATGAAATGTAAACAAGATTAGGAAGACGGATGGGAGGGGGGAATGTCATCTGTCGGGGGGGGAGGAGGCGGTTCACTGTGCCGTTTACGGTACATGGCGTTCATATATCAACATCCACCCGACACAGCTGGGTGAAAAAAAAACAAAGGCAGGTCCAGTTCTCACAAAAGCAAGTACTGATTTCACCTCACGTGTGCACACACAACACACACTACTGAGCAGTTAAGAATGTTCTGCCACCGAGCCAACAAAAGGTGAGATTCACAGATTCTACACAAATAAAAACTAACTTTTACACCAAGCAAGAACTCTTTACGGCAGGTCTGCCCTCGCCTAATGGAGCATGTGTGATTTCCGTGGCCACATATCGGGCATTTGTTTCTTTACTTGGCGGTAAAAACTAAAGTGTTTACTTCCTCAGGGGAGGTTAACACTTTATACCAGGCGAGTGAATTGGCGCTGCACGATATAATAATACTGATCAGAGAAGACGTAATTATTTATCACCACTGTTGTTTTGTCATTCATCGTACTTCTCTTTTATTCTCTCTGCCTGCAGAATAAACGGACTGATCTTCATCCTCAGGACTCCACCGACCTGAACTCCTGAGGCTGAAGACGTCTGTAGTGTTCCAACATGACAGAGTGACAGTCATGAGTGTGTACTCACACATGGACACATACTTCTAGATTTAAGTACACTTGTAGAAGGCAGAAAGGAAGCTGCCTCCATGAGAAGAGATGTGTTTATTTGGGAGGAACATCATTTAATACTCGTGTCAAATGATGTAATACATGAATGTGTGTGATCGTGGATCTGAGTCCTGTGCAAAGGCTCAAAGTTATAAAGAATGAGGATACACAGTAAATCCACTCCTTCACACACACACACACACACACACACACACACACACACACTGGGGTGGGGCAGCCAATCAAGGGCTTGTACATTCACAGGAGCCTCCGAGGTCGAACTGGGACATTATTTATTGCTATTGTTGTTGGCACATAGTGCGCACACACCATACACACAAGCACACAAACCATCATTCTTCTTTTCCCCTTCCTCTCCCAGACACACACACACACGCACACACAGACACGCACACGCACACAAGCAATTTGATAGGAACACAAGGGCAAGAACAAACACGTACAAGATACCCACACACACACACAGACAGACAAGGACTTACACAACGACGCGTAACATTAAACACACACATAAAACATCTTACGCAGTCGACGCACATGCTCGCACACACACATTTAAATACATCTTCGTCAAGAAACAAGGCGACGCACGCTGTCATGATGAAATGTTCCCTCACACAGCTATAAAGAAGCACAGGCACTGGAAAACACACGTTAAACACAAACAGACTGAATAACCTCACACGTAAACAAACGCTTCTGATAACGCTCGCCACGAGAATCCAACGGAACCAATTACAGCCCCGCTCGCCGGGCACAGCAGCCGTGGACTTTAACCCTTTCAGCGAGGATGAGCAGAGCAGCAGGTCTTCAGCATCAGACGTACACTGTATCTATTTATCTACTGAAGACACTTCCCTCATCACATCCAGAGGGACACCGAGGGGCCGGGAGGAGAAGCTGCGTCCTCCCGGGATGTCTGCCGCTAACAGGAAGTAGACCGTGATGTGTGATTGACACCAGCAAGGATTCATGACTGCGTGGAGTCGGGCAGGTTTACTGCACAAGTATTAACGGACGTGTAGTTGTGTTAGTTTTACTTTACTGTTGACAATTTCTATGCGAACTGTACTCCATCTTTCTCTGGAGTTCTTCACCCGGCACTGGATAAAAAGTTGAATAGCATCTTTTTATAGTCAACACTTGAAAATTGTGTGTATTATAATAATAATTAAGTTTTTTCCAAAATATAAATCAGTAAAATGTAAAGTTTAAGTGGGAGAAAAACTTCATAAGTCCAAGTTGTGTTTGCTGCTACATACTGAGAAAGAAAACATGATGTTGCCTTTATATAATGTCATTTCTCTGTGTTTATATGAGTCATTTATACTTAAATAATTAAGTTAAATGAAAAGGACAAGAAGAAACTGATCTTGCGGCTGCTCGGAGGACGATTGACTGGGAAAGTGGATGAACTACATATCTCACAAGTAAACCTGTTCAGAATGTATGCGGATAATAACATACTTGCATATACATGTCTGTTTTTACATATACATGCCCACACACAGTCTGCAACCGCACACACACACACACACACACAACTGTTCTTAGCAATCTCACACCTCTCCACAGATCAGATTTCATAGCTCTACCAGAAATAAAGATCTGCTGGTGGAGGGGTGGAGGGGGGAGGGGGGGGGGGGGGGGGGCTGCAGAGGAAGGAGAGAAAAGAAAAAGATGGAGAGGGAGAAAAACAGAAGACAGACAGACGTAGAGAGATAGGGGCTATCGATCGGTTGGAGTTGGCTCAATCCGGGATTGAACTTTATCACAAGCGCAGAGCTTCGCAGCAGGAAGCTCTCTGATTCGCCTCGAAAGGAGAGAACAGAGGAATGTTCACGCTCTACTCCTCCTTCGCATCTCTCATTCATTTTCATTTCTCCTTCCACCCCCGGCCGTGCCTTTTTAAAGAATTCTTTGGCTCTTACATGATAAATCTTTTATTTTCTCCCTTTGTTTTTCACTCTCAGTGTTTCCCTCAGCGTTTCTCCGCGGTCTATTCCGCCGGCTGCCTTATTAGCATTCTCTCTGTACATATAATTGATTCCTCATGCCTTCCTCTTGTGAAAATGTCATTCATAATTCCGTGTGATAGCTAGCTGGCTGTCCGGCCAGGCTCGTTGGTTGGCTGACAGAGTGTTTGGCTGGCTGGCTGACTTCAAGGCAAAGTGGCCACTGACCCATTTGTAGCAGATAAAAAGAGAATGACAACCAAATCTGATTATAGCAACCGGACCAGGATCCATGTGACATGAATGGCCTCTGCCAGACAGAGCGTAAGCTGTCATACATCCTTCTGTGCTTTTTACTCTGTGCATTTAACCTGCGTTTTACCCTGGCAGGTAAATTACCAGCAACCTCTCACCGCTGATGAAGGGTGAGACCGAAGGAGGGAAGGGACTTTAAGGGGGTATTAAAGGGGAAGTGCTCCTGCACTCATGACCTTTCCTGCTGGTAATGGAGATGAATTGAGTCAAATTTAACTATCAATTAAATAGTCTGCGTGTGCATTCGTGTGCTTAGCAACCCAAACGAGTAAAAGGGGCAAGTGACAGACGGATCAATTTACATCCATACACACACATCAACAGACGATTCTATTCTCAAACACACATCAACCGGCATAACAAGTACAGAGAGTACATACAGAGACAAGTTAATACTAATGGACAAATGACCAGGAACACAAACATTCACCCACAAGATAAGAAGAGCAGTCAGTTGTGCCACCTGCACAGTTAACGTCCTCAAGACCTCAGGATGTGTGTGTGTGTGTGTGTGTCACTCCTCATGTTACAGTCCAGTTTCTATCACTAAACATGAGAGAGGCTGGTAAAGACAAAAAAAGAGGGAAATAAGATACAGAAAGACACAAGATAAGAGAGAAAGGTATACAGAGATGCACTGCAAGAAGAGGGCAGAGGGTGATAATAGAGACGAGGACGTGAAACGTGACAGAGATGTTGGAGTTGAGAGACATGGAGAAAGATGGACGGACGGACAGGAGAAGGAGACATAAGGAGGTACTTACCGGATGCCTGCCCTGAGGGTACATGATCCCAGGAGAGGAGAGGCTGCCAGTCCGTTTGATGGCCAGGTTAGTCCCCTGGCCCTCCACTCCTCTGCCCTCCACCGGTTACACGCACACACACACACACACTCTCTCTCTCTCTTTCTCACACACACTCAGAAAGTCCAGTCCCTTCTCTTTAGCAGGGTTGAAGAAAACAGACTTCCAGAGTCCTTCCTCGGTGCTTCTCTTCTTTCTCTCTCTCTCTGTCTCCTAACGCAAATTCTTGTTTACACACAACTGAGGAGCCTTCAATCCGTCGGGTCGTTTATCCAACAAAGTCATGATGAAACGGAGCACAAGACTTTACCAGCTTCTTCTCCTCCGTTTGTCAGTGAAACCAGAAGTATTCTCCCTCCTCCAGGTCTTCCTGTCGGTGTCTCTCTCTTTTCCCCTCTCCTTGTGATCAGTCAAGGTCCAAACACTAGTGACATGACACAGAGAATTTCATCCAGGCAGTCCCCCCCTCTTCACTTCCTCCTCCTCCTCCTCCTCTTCTCCTCCTCGTGCCCCTTCACCCAGCGGTCCAACGGCGAAACATGCAAACATAAACACACACTCAGCTTCCTTCAGATAGTCCTCTCTGCTTTTCCTTCCTCTTCACCCTCTGTCTGACACTGAAGCCTCTGCCTTGACTGCTGCTGCAGAAAAGAAGAGGAGGGACAAGAAGGAGGAGAAGAGGAAGAAAGAGGGAGGGGGAGGAGAGAGAGAGAGAGAGAGAGAGAGAGAGTGAGAGCTTTGTTTTTAATATAAATGTGGAAAAAAACGCGAGGAAAGCAGGAAAGAACAGCAGGTCAGTGGAGGATCCAGCGGGCTTTTCAGCAGCAAGCCCTAGACTGTAATATATTGTGCCTGTTGGCTTCAACACAAACAGACAGGCTGCTAAAGCTCCTCTTAAGGTGGAACTGAGCAGATAGAGAGGCAGTCAAACGGAGGAGAGACAGGCAGAGAGAGACATGGATCTCCTTCCAATTGTGGTCAGACGGACAAAGCAATCAGCAGTGCACAAAGACTTTGGCTGATATGACTTGAGAATTCACAGACACAAACACTCATACACAAATCCATGACAGCCATCTGGACGTACACACAGTGGAGTTATCAAAGTGATGCGTTTATTACCCGCTTCTATTACAATGTGTTTCGGATGACAGAAAACTGCGCTTAAACAAACGCATTCAAATCAATAACACCTGGATGTTATTGATCCCACTCGGGAAGTGGTCTGAGTCACACTGCATCCAGATGTTTGTCAGGGTTAAATTCAGCCTTCACCGGAAAAACATCATCTGAAGACGAGTAAGAGAAGTACTACGACTTCTAGTTAGTCAGTTTCATGAAGGCTACAGGACACATGAGCAGTAAAGAATTAGACAAAGTAAAACCAGGTGGACAGTGTTTACACTTACATTTGATTAATTCTCAGTTATATATTTAAAAGTGTGGACAATGTACTTACAGTTGACTCAGAAATCACATGACCCACATGTCAGGAAAACACAAATGTTGATATGTGAGGTATTTTACCCGACGTTGTTGAGTACAACTTACAATGTGTATAAAACAAATTAACAAAGAGTTCTCTTTGAATAGTAGCCGCATTGGTTCATATGTGTCACAGCTTTTAACCCGATTTTTAGAACTTCATTGAAACGATGCTAATTCATCCACTGCGAATATTACCTGGTTCACAGCCTCGTTCTTTCAGTATCAAAGCTTGAATCGTGGAGTATTATCTAGCAGAGGTTTACTTTTAGAATCTACATCCTCATTTCCTATTAGTTTGGGATTCAAGGGCCGTCTGTAGTTACCACTTGTATGACCAATTTGTGATTTCTTTGCATGGAGCTTTCTGCCATCACACTCAAATATTACACAGCGTCAAGGTCAGCTCAGAATAAAATCTGAGAGTTTCAAGTGGAAGTACTTTTTATTTTATTTGTCCAAATTTTTCTAATGTCATACTTCAAAATGTGTACACATATGTAACAACACAACACACACAAATGTGCCAAATAAGATACCTTTAAGAGTAATCACTAGATAGGATTCATCTATTTGCTGGGGAAAAAGCACTTGACAAAAAGCACCTCCATCACCTACAGAAACGTTTATCCTGATGAATTCAGGAGAAGGACGTTACAGCAAACGACGAACATTGTGAAGTGATCTTTGAAAAAAACATCCCATCGAGACCACTTACTGCCATAGATGTCATCAAAATCAATAAGTCAAGTATCTGGAGGATTACCGCCGCAACACCCTACAAATATCCTGCGACAGGATAATAAAAATGTCTGCCTGTCTTTTCTTAACTTTTGGCTCCGCTGCGCGTTATTTAAAGGACTGCCCAGAATGGAACTGGACCAACTAAGACCTGGTATTTAAAGCCTGTCCACTTACAGATCGCCAGCCGTCTTTTGGCGCTGTCCATAATGACTTTATCCAGGGCAGCTCTGTCTTTGAACTTGATCAAACGGCCATTAATCCGACACTGTTGATTTGGGCACAGTCAGTCTTGGCATCCGTGGAGGGTTTCCAGTAAGACAGAAACTGCATCTGATAACAAGCGGGTTAGCCAGAGGGCAGCCCCAAAGCCTCGCTTAAGGTCACGTACAGACATCCTATTATCCAATACAGGCTGTAACCAAACAATATAGATCCTTATGCCACCTTATATCACACCTCCTTCCAATTCATTGTTACGTTTGTTTGAATGAGGAATGTGTTGAAAGTACTGACTAGTATTAATTGCTCTATTTTCAAAGATGAACTATAACGTGTGTGTAGATGTGGTCAATCTGTTATGTACATCACAGTCTTTGTAATCAGTACGTAGACGAGGATCGTCTCCAGGGTTTGTCTTTTTATCTATCGTCTTTTTTAAATCCATTTCAAATGTGTCTATTCCACTTAGCTTCAGTTAAGTATTGTTTTTAAAGCTTGCTCTGTTTCAAATTAACCTAAATAACAAGACATAGAGAGACCCACATATTCAATTCAGAGGGAACATAGATCTTAGAGGGCTTTTATTTTGAAATTCAACGTCGAGACTGTCCTGATATTACCTGAGAGACAAAGCCTAGTAGTTCGAATTGCACTGCAGTACTTCTCACACGTGCTACCAGGTATATTTTAGTAGGCGAACATCTAATTTTAGTCACAAATGCCAGAAATGCAAAGTAAGATTCTGTAAGTCATGTTTGCCAAAATACCCCACACGTGTACATATTCACTTGTAACAGCAGGGGAAGAACAGCTGTTACTGTTACCATCAACAATGGCTGTCGGTCTATTTTCGTGTCCCTGTGAGCCGTGACAGTGGCGTGTTCAGCCGGTGTACTTGTCCAATCATTCACTGCATAGTGTCACTGAACACAAGATTCACTGGGGGATGAAGGCAGACAGCTTTCAATACATTTGACAACAAATGTGCTTTGATACTGTGAAGCAAACATAACTCACAGGTTTTAGTTGCATAATTTTATGACTCCTCTTGTCCTACTAGGATAGTACATTTACACATAAACATTTAAAAACTACACAGATCTCACCAGATACTGTAGTGTTCCACTTATGGTACCGTTCACTGTGTCAAGTGGCTGATTAATGACATCTAAAACAAACAACGACTGCAGAATGTAGGGAAATGAAGTGTGAGTATCTACGAGTTTTGCAGCAACAATGAGGTGTCTAAAAAGTTTGATTCATGTCCGTAGAAAATAACTGTGTGAAGTATGTACTTGTAGACATCCATTAAACCAAGTTCCGAACATTTATCCTGGGCAGGGTTGTGGAGAGCTGGAGTCTTCTCCAGGACACAATGATTGAGGAGGAGACGCTAATGGGGCCAATTGGATGACCTCCAAACCTACCGGCATTTTAGTTTCTAAATAATCTAACCTGCCTGTGATTTTAACTTGGAAGTAAACCTTCACAGAAACAGTAAGGGCATGGAAACTCCACACAGAAAGACCCCAGCCGGGAGGTCGAATTCAAAGTAGGACCTTCATGTGAGGTGACAGGGGTACCAGTCCTTTGCTCAAAAGGAAAATTACAGTCCAATAACTGGGCAGATTGCCATGACATTTATGGAGGATATTTGTGCTTCACAGAGGATTGTTTCCCTGTGTGACACTCAATGATATTTCTGGCTGTTTTCTCTGGTTTCTTTTTGAATATTTATAAGTGATGGGCATTTGAAGCTAAAATAATATTGGATATTTATTGGGTAATCTTTGGAGGAAGACGATGCAGCTGCGCTGGAAATAAAACAGGTGGACGGAGCGGTTAGCGGTTGGGGGCCGTAAACAGAGCACTGAATGTGCAGTTTACGCTGCAGGTAACAGCAAATAAATGCTACAACCCAAGTTGAGTTCCCGTGTTGTTTCCCAAATGATGGGTAATGTTAAGTTAACCTCTAAATGTTGTCTATACAACAGCCCTGAAGAAGAAACAATAGTCTTCCCTGATCCTCCTGACCTCCTGTTTAATGGCAGTTGGCAAACAGCTTGTAGGGGCATTACTGACAGCTTCCTTCAGTAGTAACACGTAACTGCCAGGAACCAGTATAAATACAAGGTCTGAAGGTTTGAAGACAAGACAAGACTTACAGAAACTATCAACATTTTGTAGAATTTAATGACAATTCCAATATTTGAAAACCATGATCCAAACCCAGTACCTATATTTACAACAAACACATCATCATTCGTCGGCGCCACCCTCACTAACACCACCTTTCCCCGTATTGCCAAATGTACTAATCAGCATTATCTAATTGTCTAGAAAGGATTATGCAGTTAATTATTCCCCTGACTCCTCCTGCTGGGTTTCAGAGACCAATCGGTCGACATACAATCACACAGGCAGGCAGTCAGATATCATATCAGTTCAAATCAGAGTTGCATTCATCACGCTGCACTCTGCATTCATCTATACAGTAGCATGTGTTTCACAACAACCCCACATGTATGGTGAGCCGGTTTGTCAAGTGACACAAATAAACAATGTGAATATCAACATTCCAGCTATAATGTGCTCACCATCACAATACCAGGTCACTCAATGACATTTTCACAACAGCAACCAGGCGAGAACCACCAGATTCCACTATAGATGCTCCATCAGTGTTTGTTTAGTTTGATTATGCAGAACAACATACATTCAGCTGTTTAAGGCATAGGCTACAATATTTAAGGCTACGTCTGTGGAGGGTAAGTGTGTCTAGCAACAGTAGAGCAACATATCAGCTTGTCCCTAAAAAACTGAAAAGTAAACAAACTGCTTTCGATTATACTGAGTGGTTTCTGACTGACCTGGCCCTGGTAAAGCAGGAGGAAGAGAGGGTGAGGGCTGAGGTGATCCACAGAGGAGAGTCAGCAACTTCAGAGATATGATCACCGCCTAAAAACACAGAGGAGCAGAATCTGTCATGAGGCCCAAAGCTGCAGGAGCTGATAATAGTCAAAAATCATACAGGCAAAAGATAACAGCAGCGACATTTCTACAATAGCAGCAGAATAACTATCCTCACTAAGTCAGACCCACATATAATACTGATAGACGCCATATCAGATCCCCCAGAAATGAAGCCCAAAGACCTTGATCGCCCCCTGGTGGCAGGTCCGATTCTGGTCATAAATCCCGCCTCCGCCATGTTAGCGGATGAGTCTTCAGACATCTAAAAACTCAGATACAGATACATTTTTCTGAAAGATGGTTTATGTCGTTTTTAGGTAGTTTTTATCACCCGCTGTGGGCGTCATGACAACATTGTGATTGACAGCCACTTCCTGTGATGACACATGTAGATTTGTCTCTTTAATTTGAAAGTACACTGGGTTTTCTTTTGTCAAGTAGCAGCGCTGTGGAGCAATGTTTTTAAGATCAGGTCACCTTCTCAGTTATAGCACTAGTGCTATCTCACTCTTAATTATTCTGATATGTTTGGTTTCAATAAGTTATTTAATGCTATACAAGGGAAGTTATTTAATGCTATAAAAGGGAAGTGGCATTATGATTGACAGCTGCTCTAAGTGAAGTTACAGTGGTGGTTGAGGTAAAATTGTTAAGACGAGAGGAGAGAGGAGATGTAGGCTAATGTTTGCTTTCTATAACCAGCATTGACTGTTTTGTGTTGGCCGGAAGGAAGTGGAGGTGTGCTGTCAAGGATATACAGTCTTTGGTCTGGTCAATAATATGTAGGTTTTAAAGGTTTAGTAGCTAAAATGACAAGACGAATTACCATATTTGAGCACTGCTTGGAACATCGCACATAATGCAATAAAATCAAGAAATGTAGATTTGATCTATGCGTAAAATGTCTTTTCCTTCTGTCCAAATGAAGATTTATTTTTCCTCTTCTATTTGTCACTAAATGATTTAAGCTTCACTAAATGAGATTCTGGGCACCTAAAGTTAGTTTGACAAAATTCATAGTAAAGTTGACCTTTAGTTATCTCCTTCCTGTCGATCATTGAGTGTATCCTACCTCATTTGCAGGCGATGTAGATGGATATACGGAGTTAATGAAGGATAATTGGCGAAACACAAGCGATGAATGCAACCAGTGCCGCGGTTGAATATATGAACTTGAACTTCAAAACCACTAACATTGAGACTATGTAACTCACATTCAGGGCAAGTCACCTGTCAGTTAGGTGTCTGTGCGTCTTGTTAGCTCAACAACAAGCTCCGAGGGCGAGAGGAGAGTCAGGTTTCATTCTTACATGTCTCAATTTAGGCAGCAACGAAGGTTGCCCGCAATTCTTTGGTTCCACCTTAAAAGCTCTTCCTTGTGCGAGGGTTCTCTCCGCCTGCTGATTGGCTAAAGGGAATCCCTGCTCTGACCAACAGTCTTCGAAGAACCCCACGTTGGGTTCTGATGTCACTGGACAACCCGGCCAATCGCAGCACGCGCGACCCAGCCGGCGAACGGGTTTGGGCGGGTAGTGGGGGAAGGGTCGGTGGAGGGAGCTGAGGAGTCTGTGGGGATTGTGGGCATTGAAGTTCCAATTATTCTGCGCGCGCGCGCTCGCACACACGTGAGTGGGCTCACACACACGTGCGTGCGCTGTCAGTCACGCTACATAAATGCTCGGTAAATTCCGCCGTTAATTTCGATCCCGCTATTTCTACTGCGCACACACAGATGCTACACTCAGCCCCACACACACACAGAGACACACACACACACACACACACACACACACACACACACACACACACACACACACACAAACTGGGTAAACACCTTGTCAGTGAGGTCCAGCTCGAAATTAAAGACTTTTTTC